>PNEQ01017721.1:0-25847 GCA_003012365.1 Medauroidea extradentata | reverse complement strand
AGCCTCGATCACAGGAACATGCCTACATTGTTTAAACAACAATAGTAATAAAACTCAAATTGACTCTACTGTTTTTAGGGTTTTTTTCCCGGCAATTATTCGAATTTTTCTCGCCGTAAAAACCATCTTTGAACTTCAACGAACATTTAAAAAAAAGAATAGGCCAAATTGGTCCAGGCGTTGTAGAGTTATGCGCTTACCAACACATTTTGCGATTAATTTTTATATTATAAGATAACACTCAAGTAAAAATACATTTACTTATTATAAGTTCATAAATCCATAACATCTGGCCAATATTCATGACGTAATTACAAAAATATAGTTTTTAAATTATAATTTATTTCTTACTTTTTCAGAGTCACTAGGTATTGCATTGTAAAATCTGGTGATTAATACAGATTACATATTTATAATGTTTAATCGATGTAGTAATAAATATTTTTTAACTAGTTTAGTGAAAATATTTTTCCGATAAAGTACTGAAGATAGCGTTTGTGTGTGTTTTTGTGAGCGGTAGAACATCGATAGAGCGTTTAGGGTCACGTAGGCAGGCGTATGTAATGCAGTGTCGTCTCTATGCGCAAGTCACTCAACTTGTGCGGGCACTGAAGCACTCGCCATATTGTCACATACCCGTAAATTTCGTGAATTAAATTTAGAAGACATTAGTAGAGGCCGGCAAATTTCCCAGACTCATTTACCTGCAAGTTAGAATCAAATATCCTATACATACCACTGAGTAGCAGCTAGTGGACAAACGGTCGGGACTTGAGTTTGTATAGGATAGTTGATTCTAACGTACAGGTCATCGAATTCGCGAAATTTTCTAGCCTCTATAGACATAATATGTAAAACTCTTATACACGTTAATTACTTTCACGACTGGACCACTCTTACTGCTACTTTTCCTTAAGGGGCCCGCCTACCTGCCACGAAAGTTGTGATGTAGAGGTTCAGGAGAATAGTTTTTTTTTCACAGAAAATATTAGTCGTGAGATTGTGTGTTTGACGCATATAAAATATGTTAAGGTACTTCACACTAAGGGTAAATGGTTTCAGTTCTATCAGTTTCTTAAGTAATTAGAAAATAGGGCCTTAACATTCCAAATTAGTGCCTTTTCCAGCTTGTGTAATGCCGTTATTTTTTGTTATTTTTACGTAAAACCATTTTACCTTAGTATATCTATACTTTAGCTTTCTATCCCGTGACTGCTTGTACCACGTAACAACTGAACATTTTGAGGAAATCTTGTCCTTGTAATATGTGTCCTGCGCAAATATGTGCCAGTGTTGTGGAACATTGAAGGATTCGCGAGACCGAGCCGAGAGGACAACAGAGAGAGCGAGAGACAACCTCCTCCACAACAGGGGTTGACCCTATCCCGCTTTTGTGGGGGGAAACTCCACGTCCATGAGGTCGAACGGCCGCTAAGGCGCTATGTAGGCGGGCCCCTTAATGATTGTAAACCAATAGCAGACCTGCATGAAAATACTCACTGACTGCCGCTCTACCTTGTCACATGTACAACTGTCCACTCACTGGAGCAGCAGACAATGTACAAGTATCTGAGTACAGAGCGTATACAGGACTGTGGAGTCTTAAGACTGTTGGTCGTTGAACCAGCGAAATATCCGGGTTACTACATATTATTTCACTAGCGGCAATTAAAACTTTTAAAAGTCGAACGCAAGTTCCTGTCATTGTGTGTATCGAATCGGGTTGGCTTTTTCTCAGATACGTCGGTATGGAAGTCTTTTTCATCCATTTTGAACGGTCCGATATCATGTTCCATATAGAAGTGCCATATTTAAAAAATACAGTTTGAATTGTTTTACAGGATGTAATTTTTTGCACATACTCTATTGCGATGCAGATGTCTGTCAAAGGAAACTAAAGGGAAGAGAACAACATAAATAAGCAGATTATGCTTTAGCATAGCCATCTTTAGCAGAAGGCCACGGCCATAAATCTGGCAACACTGCCAAGAAGGGTCATTTTAACACTTGTTAAGCTCTCCAACGGCAATGGCTTTCCTTGATTCGTCGGCGTGTAGACAAAATAACGAATCAGGGACAGTCATAGCCATTGGAGAGCTAAAGAAAAGTGTTAAAATGACCCTTCTTGACAGTGTTGCAAGATTTATGGCCGCGGCTTTCTACTAAAGATGGCGATGGCTTTAGTCAACAGGACACATACACAACATTAAATGCAATAAATGGAATTGTGCCAAATAAATCAAAGAAAATAAGAAAGAATAAAAAACAGACACCATCAACGCAGACAACATAGGTTTGAGGCAAAAGGACAAACAGTAAAAACATTTATGAGATTCAAAAAAGCGACACAAAGATTAAACGAAACAGAACACAGTAGTTTTCCAGACACGAACAGAAGAACGATGTTTCGGGAACTGGAATATGTTCCCATCTTCAGGCAAATACCCACAGGGTCTGAAAACACCAGTGCGACTGACGACAGGCACCTGCTTCGCAATAAAGTACGTGGCATGCATTGAAACAAGTTGGCGGAGGAAACTTTCGAAAATATTTCCTGTCCATAGATATATGACTTTGTCTGCTACAATTGGCGTCACTGGCTGAGAGCCACACTCATAGAGATAATCCATAGTAACGGGCACGGCCGTAGAAGAACATGTCTGGACACTCGCCTGGAAACTTGACCCCCTTGTTGTTTAGCTGTAGACTGTAGTTCACTAAGTTCACGATAATGCTATACATTTTTGGTGCTGCAATTAGGGCGGTCGGGCCAAACTCCGCCCACTTTCCTCCCACTAAGATAAACAATATATCAAAACGTATTTTTTTTTTTAATCAATTTATGAAATACTTCTTTCGCTCACAATTTTAAAGCATGACTCTAGCAATTTTTATTTACTTTATAATGTTAACAATGGAAAAAAGTGGGCGGAGTTTGAGTCCGACCGGCCGGAAAACAGCGCCAAAAAGTACGACATTCTCGGTAACTTGACGAACTACAGCCAAACAACAAGGGGGCCAAGCAAAATACATTGTTAGATAGGCGAGTGTCCAGACCTGTTCTTCTACGACCGTGGTAGAGGGCAAATGACGTAACAGAAGTGTGTCCAACATGGTCTTGAGAGTTTGATGTTGTTTATTCATGTTTTCTCGGCATAAAGTTGCTACTCTGTTGATTGAAACTCACGATGTACCTTTCAGAATACACATTTATTCATGTGGCGTCACCAAGATCTCAGTTCAAAACGTTATAGTAGGAATGTAGCCAACATTTACTTTCAACTTAACAAAAACTGTGTTTAGGAAAACAGTTCAGCGTGGCAAATATTATTCACATTGATTATTCTGAAAAAAAAAAAAAAATAGACGCAATTATACTATGTGAAAATCCAAGTTTGCTATCTACAGTGCGTATATACTCTTCTTGTAGCAAAATATACGAACATAGTTGTGATAACTAAGAAATATCGCCTTGGCTCTCAACGTAGTTTCAAATATTCCGCGCATATTTCACTAAAGTTACGTGACATTTTGAAAACTGCAATTTCGTATGTGGAGGACACTCCTTCTACTTGCCCCCCCCTTTTTTTTTTTTTTTTAAATTTTAGTCGCCCAAGGAAAACCTTGTAAAACTTCACTGTTTGTGTTAGAAAGAATACATTGTTAATGTTTGAAAAATTGCAGGTTATAGACGTACATTTGTACTAGCAATAAAGAGAAAATTAAATTTTAAATACTCATTTTACTTTATGTACGTAACTGAACTAATTTATTAAATGTATTTTTAACAAATAAGTTGTACGCGTAGTTATATAAAATTAAACCTTCTTGGGTGCACCGAAATTCAAATCTTCATCCTTGTGCTTAGGTAACCTTACACGACACTGACTTGCATACATTGTATTCAGAAGTATGACTTTTTAATTTTTAAGCACGCAATCAATATGAACATTAACTTCCAACAATCAAATGCATTCCAGAGGATGTTATTTGCGTATAACTATGTAATTTCCGACGAACCTATGATTTTGGTAGACCGCAAGATGTTCCTAAGTTTTTTTATAAAGAAAATCCTTGTAACAATTTAAACAAATAATTATACAAGGAAATTGTTTGTATTTGTACAAAAGATGTTAAAACAACAAAGAAACGACTGTAATCTAAAACTTTTTACGCTGTGTATTTTCTCTAAGGCGACACGTACTGTTCAGAACTACAATACTATATATAATACAGCGGTAGCTGAGTGGATTGTTACGTAATAGTCGAGTCAGCCAGGTGGACTCGCTGCTGGCGACGCGAACGGAACGTACCGACGCCTGTCATTTCCTTCCCTCGTCGTGACAGGCCGACTGTCAGCTTCCCAGCCCTTGAAGTGACAGCCCGAGGTCGGCCGCCTCCACTCGACGTTTTAAAACTGTCTTTTACCCCTCCTACACGACCTGTCATTACCACTTCACCTGCCTCCGACACCGCTCCGCTTTCTCGCGCCGCCTAGTATCGACCTATCGTATCGAGGAAGTCAACTCGAGGAGTGTTTCCGGGCAACGGCACACAACACACGGCGATACGAACTCAAGAAACAATTCCTTCCCGAAGATACCCGAAGTCGTGCTTACACTTTTATAACTGTCGTAAAACGAGGCGAATAAGAACAAAGGAGTAAACAGGAACAAAATAAAATCAAATTGCTGGTTCACGCATTTACATTAAACAAAATTATGTTATAATAAAAACATCGTTTGTTAACAAATTCAATTTCCCTTTATAAAAAATATAGTTTTCTTAAAATAAAGGTAATAACTGAAAATTTGGCGCTAAAATTGTGTTCCTGTTCACCCCAGTGTTCCTATTCAACCCATATTACGGTACTGCAATATAGGCAGTTCGAAATAAAACGAGGACTAAAAAAAGCCCTGTTAAAATTATATTTTCAGCCAGTTTGTATCTTTCCGCTCACATACTCAAACTACGGGAAATATCTCACCTCTTTAGACACGTCGCACTTGATTTTTGCGCGCGTGAGATAAATTGTGCACTCGGTAGGAACCTATAAAGTTCGATAAAATAATGTTTATACAAATTAGGTAAAATACAAAACGACGATTTCAATTTATTCTATTTCAGTAGTGTTGTAATTAAATAGGTAACTACAAGGAACTTCGTTTTGTAATTCGCTGCCAACCATACAAGCAGTAAGGTAACTATTGTTAATGTTGAATTATATGCAGTAATGGCTAGTGGTATTTTTTTCAGGTTAAATTTTAAGTGCTCACTTTATCCCGAACGACCTATAATAAAAAAAGTAAAAAGTGTCTGAACTAAAGCCACAATTATATTTACTTTTAAGAGCACAACGTATAAATAGGAACCACCATACTTTGGCGAAAATATATTTGTACAAACTTCTGTCAGTACCTCCCGCGCATGTCTGCAGATTGGAAGTTTTTTTTATTTTATTCTACCCGCAACTAACAGGTGTGTGGCGTCTCAGGAACGATATTAATTTTTTTACGCAGAGCAGATATCAACGATATGTTTGGCAGTTTCATTTAAAACCTTCTCCGCACGTTGGCTGATTTTTTTCAAGTAGAATCTGACAAGCATTGTAATATCTGTAAAGGCTTCCTACATTCGGACGTACAGACGTTTTTATGTCTCTTCTTAAATCAACGTTACATTGGACCGAGTCAAAGCAGATGTTCACACTAGGCATTGGAACCAAATGGAGCAAAAATCCTTTCGTCATCAAATCATGGCTGTGCTGATACTTTTTTAAAAAAAAATTTTCACCCCAGTTAACACATTGCATATTAATATTGCGTTAAAAAGTGTATCGGTATTAATTATAACTATGAACATTAACTTCCCTAAATGTAAAATAAATCTAAAATTGTATTTATATTTCACTTAGTGCAATATGTGTTTAAGGCTAGGTTTTAGTCGCCATATTGAATTTTATTATTTTTCGTTTTTTTTTTTTTTAATTCTAATAAGAGAAATGTTAAATATGCAACTATACCTCAAATTATATTTACGTTTCGTTACAGTACTGACCTTGCGATTTTGCTGTTAACGTATAATTATGCTGCAATCTGTGTGGCAATTTTTTTATATTCATAATTTGCCCGACAAATTGCGACCTAACTATACATTACTAGCTCAGTCGCCATGCTTGTACTGTAGCTCAAGGTAAATACAATTTGCTGTATAGTCGCCGACTTAACATTTTTCTTCTCAGGATTCCAAAAAAAGCGAAAAATAATAAATTTTAATGTGGCGACTGAAAAAGAGCCTTAAAAAATTCATTTTCTTAAAAAAAAAAAAAAAAAAAAAAAATCTGTGACTCTATGTATGGTTAGAAGCACTGATGTTTGGCGGGAAGAATTTTGCAACAACTTGTTTCAAATAATTACGTGAGCATCTGCAGCTATGCATCGATGTCTGTGATTGGGTGCTTTATACTTTCAGCATCTCGGAGTTCTACAAGCAAATTACAGACGCATGTTGTCGCAATAACCTTAACAGGAGTGTATAACGGTTTCAAATTGCATCGTTTACCACGTAGGAGGATCGGAGTGATAAGAGCCAGAATACCACGCTCGAAGAGAAACATATCACCCAAGGGCGTCATTTGGGGCCACAGGGGGGGGGGGCAAATGCCCCCCCCTGGATTTAGAATTTTAAGTGTATAAATATATTTTTTGTATTTTTAAATTTAAATAATGCTAAACTAAGCACATAAAACTGAAGATTTATTATTAAAGTTTCTAATTTATACATGCTTAATTAATAAAAAAGATGCAACAAGGTCACTGTCGCCGGAAAACAAAATCCTGCCCCCCCCCCCGCCTCCCTAGAAAAACCTGAAATGACGCCCCTGATATCACCTCTATTCACAGCGCGCCAAACTGGCGCGTTGTAATTTTTTCATATTTGACCTTGAGCGGAGAACATAAAATTTGTATTATTTGATAGTATGAAATAAAGGCCAACGCGCGCACCTCGTTTAGAACAAAACAAATTCAGAAAGTATTTACGGAGCAACAGCAGCCTAAAAAAAACCGCTTTTAGGCATTTGGAGAGGCACAAAACTCATGTTTCTAACAAGCGTGCTGAATTCATAAAATTAGAGAAGGGTAGATTTAAATGCGTGTTCTCTTTGTAGGTAAACGTAATTTGAATAAGTTAAGCGGTTTCGTGTAAAAAAAAATACGCATGGGATGCTACAATATCATTAATGCGCCCGGCGAGGCCGAGGTCTCTTAAACCCGTTGGCACAGTAAAATGAAAGATGTATCAAACAAAGACATACTGCCAATAACAATGAATAGGCCCATGAACTTTTCTCGAAAATAATTTTGCCACAATATTTTTTTTTTTTTTTTTTTTTCAGTGTCTTACGAACACATCTACAGTTCTGACTCGTAGTCAGTGATAGGGTGTTTTAAATGTCACGTGTCTTAAGAGTTCTATTTCTACCACCTGCATAATCCGTGTGGCGTCGTTGGCACGTGAGAAATGTCACTTCATATAGACACGCTGCCAATAACCATGAAGCAAAACTACAGATGTACACGTAAGGCACTGAAACAAACTGGAGCAAAATTCTTCCCGCGAAATGTTCATAGCCCTAACCACGAAGCAACATAAAAAAATACAGTGCTCGCAAGTCAACGAAACAAGTTGGTGCCAAATTGATTTCACCAAATGTCAGTGGCTCGGTGTATAGTCGTTGGTATGCACAGCTTCCAATGAGAAGACGGCAGACATGGCTACTTGTTTGCGGTTGACTTGTGACAGTGTATGAGGCCCCGGTGTCCGGGGAAGGGATTGGCTTGCAGCCTTGCTACAAACAAGAGCTGCTCTGTTCCAATGTCGGGGCCACCGAGGTCACCCCGAGCCTGCTCGACACTGCTCTACCGTGTACTTCATACTGCATCTGTAGGAGGATTCAACTGCGGATATCAATTACCTCTTCCTGCCCAGATGAGAATACTTTCAGCCGTCATATGTAATATATTATCACGGACTAGTGATCGATTTAAGGGGGCGAGGGACGGGGGCAATAAGGATGACGGCCCCACCAGACTCTGCTCTGAAAATCAATGCCAAGAAAAATATTGAAAAAGGTTACCTCAAATTTTACCTAAGGCTTTATAAAAAGACAACATAACATTATCAACATGGATGGTTAAACGAATTCGTTGCTACAATATACGGAATTGCGATAGATAAAATAGATAAGAAATTGTTTCCGTAATATAAAATAAAACTTTCTAGTTTAAGGATTCCAAAATGTTTTGTGCAGTTCCGTTTGTTATTCGCTGAAATTAATGTGTGCGTTTCAAGATTCAGACGCGTGAACGCGTAAGCTTCAAAATGTACCTATTGGTTAATGAATCAGTATGCAGATTTTCACGTATCAAACGTAAACGAAAAAAGTTGTTGTAAACATATTTCCGTCAAAAATATGGGGCCTCTCATAATATCAACTCTTCCCGCAGTCCAGAGACGTGCCTTTAGAACTGTGCAACATCTTGAGTTTGATGTCGACCATCGACGTCGATAAACTTTCGTTAAAAGTTCGAAATGTAGGTCTCGGCTATACAAATATGTCGACCTGGCCCTGGACATAATCGACTAATCTATAAGTGGGCATATCGCACAGCCCTGAGTGCCTCATGTGCGGCTGCCACGGACCTGCTTGGTGTCCTGGTCCATTTCCGTCCCTCAGGAATGTTTAGCTTGGCCGCGCGCAGACCAGGAGATGAGCCCAGTGGCATCTTTCTCTAGCCGTCACGGATCTCTGCGCGCTCCTTCTTTACGAAAACATATTAGGCGAAGAGACCATCGACCCTTGCTGGCGTTAAGAGGGAGAGATCGTCGCCATCTTGACTTCGTGTGTTTTGTGGCATAACTTTCCTTCTGGCTAAATTTAGAAACCTAAATGCTGTGTAGAATGTATATTGATATAAATTTTACATCATAAATAGAGATGATGGTATATCGCGAAAATGTTTTGTGCCAACATAGCCTTGAAAACACTGACACAGCGTAGCTGTCTATAGACCAATAACGTGCATCAAATATTAAAATAGCGGTATTCTTATTGGCTTAGTCAAATAGGGCAGTAGCTTCACGTACAAGGAAAAGCCAGTAATATTTTAATAAGCTGGACGTACGTTGAAGCCTAGCAAATAGTCAAGTTTTCCCGCGATAAACCATCATCTCTAAATTGTTTGCGTTATTATTGTTACATATCTAATTATGCAGAATTCTGTAACTGCAATTCGATTTGTAACAACAGTAACGGCAAATAAATATTTATGTTGTCTAAAATTCTGTCAATATGTATTATATTCTGCAGTTAGGTTAAAGTTCCAAAAAAATTACCTAAAATAAAATGTGTGACACAAAATACAAAAATTCAAGATGGCGACTTTGTCTCTCTCTCTCTCTCTCTCTCGTAAGAGTATAGTTCAGCGCCAAAAGCGTTAATTAAAAGTGTAGGTTTCTTAAAGCCAATTTGCAGAAACCAAAAAATAGCATTCCCAGACAACAGCTTTTACCAATTTGAGCAAAAAATTGTTGTCCAGTAATGTTGTATCTCTATAGAATAATCTCTGACGCCGAAATCTCCTACATTTAATTGCGGCGCAAGAAATCACGCTCAACAAATACATCTTCTGGGTAAATGATTGATAATAAAGTTTGCCGGTATCATAATTCAGGGTTGTTGTTTTCTAGTGTTTGCCTTTCAAAAACGTGTACATTTGTAATTGTGTTTCAATTGTTGGCTTGTTTACCGTACGCTCATAGGAGCGTCCAAGTGGCGAGAAATCGTTATTTTATATTTGTATGAAATAGTGTTAGTTTTGTAGACGCTGCTTGGGTGTAGGCCACGGCCGTAGAAGAACAGGTCTGGACACTCGCCTGGATATTTGACCCCCTTGTTGTTTGGCTGCAGTTCACCAAGTTACCGAGAATATTGTGTTTTATTGGCGCTGATGTTACGGCGGTCGGACTAAACTCCGCCCACTTCCTTTCCGCTAAGATAAACAATTTATCAAAACGTATATTTTTTTATCAATTTATGAAATACTTTCTTCGTTCACAAATTTAAGAAAAGGCTCCAGCAATCTTTATTTACTTTATAAATTTAACAATGGAAAAAAATGGACGGAGTTTGAGGTCGACCGCCCGGAAAGCAGCGCCAAAAAGTACGACATTCTCGGTAACTTGACGAACTGCCGCCAAACAACAAGGGGGTCAAGCAAAATACATTGTTAGATAGGCAAGTGTCCAGACCTGTTCTTCTACGACCGTGGTGTAGGCCTACACTTTTCTCTTACGAAAAAATAAACAGCTTAGCCAGTTTTCCAATAATTCAACATTCAAAATTTGCACATTTTTAGTTTTTTTAAGCCACAAACACCAATGAACATAAATAAATGAAAAAAAAAAAAAATACCACTGAAACAACGTGTCACAGGGTATTGCGTGACAAGTTTTAACATCCATTATAAAAAGTTTTTGTGTTTAAAAAATCGATGAAAGTGGCAAAACAATTCGAAATTTCAGAAGTTTTATAAATTACAATTATATTTTGTAACATATTTAAAAACATACTAAGCAATAGCCCGTGACATGTTGTTTCAGTGTGATTTTTAACATTTATTTGTATTCATTTGTTTTTGTGACTTATAAGAATTTAAAGCGTGTAAATTTTGATTTTGAAATGCCACTATGGGAAAACTGGTTGAGCTAATTTTTTTGTAAGAGGAACATGCATTACCACGTAATGTCTATAAAATTAACACTTTTCATACAAATATAAAATCACGTTTTATTCCTCACATGGACGCTCTTAAGGAGGATAGACCATGTCCTATTTTCCATCGTAGCGTATGTTGACGCGCTATTCTGGTTGTCTTCTGAACATTAAGTGCCGGAGTTATCAAAACCTAAATAACACACACTGTAAAAAACTTCCTTGAATGTTTGCGAAGTTATTGTCCCAGACGCAGTACGGGACAGTTACCATACTTATGCCTTGTAAATATACAAACTATACAGTTGTTACAATACGTGTCTGGTAAATTAATTACAAATTTGACTGTTTTATAATTAGGTTTAGGAGTGTTACCATGGATGTCTGGGAAACTATTCTACCATACATACTTTCTTAGCGCTCCTGTATGCACGTCTGGTAAATTTACAAACTATTTTTAGAGTGCAAGATAGCGTAACTTATTTGGTAATTATATGAGTGTCTTGTTTGTGAAACAGTTTTCGGGAATTCTACAGTTATACTTTACGGATTATAGCAACCAACACCACAAATATATTTTGCTTCTTTATGTACCGAAAGTTGTTAGTAAACAGTGATAGTGTGTACGCAACACAGAAGTTTTGCTACATAATTCTAGTATAAAATAACTATCGAAGTTTGTGAACATAGGCAAGTAAGGAATTGAGTAGAGAATTAAGGATACTGTGAACCGGGCTTAAGAAATTATTCCCTCTGCCTTGTTGAAGCGTACAACATATAGAAAATTTGTTGGACAAGTTAAGTGGAGAAGTTCCATTATCACAAAATGGCGACTACTGAACCCCTCTTTTACTAGCGGAGATCGTGAAAATGGTAGGCAGACATCGCCCACGTACGTCGAGTTGTTTTTGAAATAAACTATCGTCTGCCGTGGCTCTGCACTCGACGGCTTGGGTAAGCAGTTTTAAGATATGTGGAATGAACTTACGTATCGTTTCACAGCACACTTTAATTAAACTCATGAATAACATCTGCATATACAAAAATAGTTATAAGATACAGAATAAACCAAAGTTCATAATAGCTTGGCCATTACACAACATAACATAGACAATTTGATATTTTCCATGGAGCAATACAAACATGTGACACAATATAAAAATAAGTGCAGTGATTGTACACTAGGTGTAAAGTATGTGAGTTCAATGTTTCAACAGCAGTAAACTAAAGTAGTTTTGCCATAAAAAGAGCAAGCGGAACCCACAGAAACACATTTCAAGAGCAGGCGATGTCCTGAAGTGCTGCAGAAGCTACAGGTAGGAGCTGAGTTACGCAATGCCCTGGCTCACGTCACGCCGTTATTATGCAAGCAGTTCGACAAGCCTCGTCAGCCACAGCTGAGCCCTGCGAGCCAGAAATATCCACACGAACTTTACCACGTCCCGCATTATATTACTGCGAGTTACACCGTTTTTACGAATAATATTTTTAATCATGGGATAGCTAAATTACATGGAGTTGTGCACAAGGGAGCCACTCCACAAAGTAATATATTTTCAGATAATCATATCAATAGAAGAATAAGATAATAAGCACATTTGACAAAAAAAGTATTAAATAGTAATATTTATATCAAAATAAAAGGCCAGGAAAAGTAGTTTTAACAAGGTTAAGTTACACACAGTAACCTCTGACCTTGAATATCTTAGCTTCAGTCATTTGTGGGGTGGTTTCCTCCTGCATAATTCCTTCAAATTATCGTAATCCGTCTCATTCGCTCGTCAAAAACTGCCTTTGCTACTAAGCAAATTTTTTAAGTCAAACAAAAAACAGATACGTTAGGCTAGCTATTAACATTAGCATAGTTAAATAGGTAATTAATGATAAAAATATTATCGACAGTCGTGAAAGGCAAGTGGTGTTAGGTCCTCGCCTGGTGCATTAGCGTAATTGCTAAAATTAGTTCTAACATTTTAGTACTATACAGGATGTTTGGTAATGATAGGTACAAACGAAAGGGGTGTGTCGAGGACGACGAAACAAGCAAATAATTGCTTATAAACATAGTTTCGGAAACCAATGGTTTTCCCAATATGACGCATTACATGTTACGCCAGCTAGGCTATAATACCAGTGTTCCCGAGTATCAAAACGTCAAAATGTTGGATATGTGGACGAAGACATTACAACAAGTCTTCTAAATAGGTGCCGTTCATATTAAGACAGGCTTCAGTACCTCTTCACATCGATACCCGCAATCGTTCAAAAACATTGCCACAGACTAAACAGTAATACAGACGTGAAATGACGTGGCGGCTCGTTTGATACGGGCGAACTTCGCCGCTTATTGGCTGCCCGAGGTTGTTGATACCAGCCCCGTGTATGGTTGGCTCCTGCATGTTACGGCAGGTTTCCTATTGACCTGGCTGCCGGCTAGCAGGGCAGCCACCTTAAACTGATTGGCGGTAGGCGTATCCGCCATGTTGCTGGCCAGGGAAACCATTTTGCTGGCGTGTGTGAGTAAGTTCGCTTTCCTGCCGGCTTTTTCACTTCTGTATTCCTAAATATTCTGTGACGTTGCCATGTTTGCACGTGTCCATACTTCGTAAAGGAATAATCGTCGTTTTCCGGGCCTATGTTTATTAACATTGTTTGCTTGTTTCATCGTCCTCGACACACCCCTTTCGTTATTACCAATAATTACCAAACAGCCTGTATATTAAAAACTATTTATGTTTCAGTCAGTGCTTTTCAGTGGCGGCTCGTGGATTGTTGCCAGGTAGGGCTGCAGGGTTATGCGCTGGTTGACTCTACAGCCACTGACACGCTAATGTGCAGGTGCCCCTTACTACTGAGTCGTCACAACACATCTAGTAGCCGGCAAATATTTCATGCTCGTTGGTCTACGGCGCGTACATCAAGAGTGTACAGTTCCGACTATCTGCAGCCCCACCTGGCAACAACACACGAGCCACCACTGACACTCTGATGTGCAGGTGCCCCTTACTACTGAGTGGTCACAACACATCTAGTAGCCGACAAATATTTCATGCTCGTTGGGCTACGGCGCGTTCATCAAGAGTGAACAGTTCCGACTATCTGCAGCCTCGCCTAGCAACAACCTACGAGTTGCCACTGGTACTTTTAGAAATAAAACGTGGCCATTAGAAACATGTTTTAGTGACCCCTTACAAATCAATAAATAGGTAGTTTGTCTGCTGTATAAATAAAACACGACCAGAGCTACGATTTTATGACAAAATAAGTTGCGCTATTTGGTTTCAATGCCATATGTACTCATATGCAGCTGGGTCCGCGGTGGCCGAGAGGTCAGACGTCTCGCCTCCCACCAAGGCGATCCGGGTTTGATTCTCGGCGGGGTCGGACCCCGGATTTTCGCATGTGGGAATCTTGCCGGACGTTTTCGTTGGTCAGCGGGTTTTCTCGGGGATCTCCCATTTTCCCCGCTCTTTCATTCCGGCGCAGTTCATTACTCACTTCATGTCACCCCTCACCAGCGCTGAAGACCTCGATGTTAAGCGAGCAGCTCTGCTTAATGGTCAGTGATTGGCTGTTTTAACCCTCATTTATATTTGGGTTCTACTGGTAAATCACAATAACTAGTTCTGACTGGTACAATCAAGTAAGAGACGTGTCCGTACATATACACGTTGCCAGTAATTACGTCACGTACGGCATTTAAAACACTGCAGACTCGCCACGTAGTTCCATAGAAAATGAGAGGTTACAACGAAAATACTGCACGCCAGTTTAACATTTAGTGCATAAAGGCGGCATTACTGTTGACTGCGCCCGTCAATCTCGCCCGTAAGGTCTCCTTTATTTATTGCCTCACGCTGTTTGAAGAGCGTTACTCGACGACTTATTTCACCTACCTCGCTCTTCAAATGTGTTGTAATGTGCGGGAAAATACGTTTCTTTTAACGATATTATTCAACGTGTGCCCTTTGTGACAATGTACTACAAGAAAACACACCTCGGACAAGGAAGAAATGTCATCGTGGAAGACACCATGGTCATTAAAAACACTGTTTGGAAGCCATCCAACATAGATAACAACGGCCATTACAGACTGCCGTACTTCAAAATGTGGTAACCGGACGTATGTCAAACTCAGCAGTAGGGGTTCCAAAGGGAGGGGTGGGGCTACCGGACTAAAGGCTTCCCCCCCCCCCCCAAATCGTGTTCAACATTATGCAGCTAAAGTATGTCCAGTCGCCTCAAGGAAACTGGAGTTTTTTTCTATGATGATCCAAGTACATTTAAGGCCATGGTCTATCATTTATTTCAAACAATTGCAAATAACTCAAATAATTTTTAACCAAATGCTTTGAAAAATTTTGAGATTGTTTGCAGTCATACAATACGCAAGTTTGCCAGATCGTTTTTTAAAATAATGTATCGCTGCTAGCAAAAAAAAAATATTTTGCTTCATTTTGGCTTATTTTGATCACAGAATATGCAATACTTCAGGGGAAAAAATCTAAAAATTAGTTTGATGTACTGCAACATAAAAATTAAGATACAAACAATGATATATAAGTATTGAAACTGTAAGATTGGATTTTTGATATATGTATTAATTTACGTTAAAAAAATATTTTCGGAACCACCGCAAAACTTGTATGTATGTTATTTTTAATGTTCTGTAACAGTAAACAACCACACTTTTGAGATGGTTGGCATTTTTTACAATCCGCAAGTCCCGTAACCCACCCCCTCCCCTCGCAACCCAAAATACGTTTCTAAATCCGCCACTGAAACTCAGAAACGTGCAATTAACTTCGCTAGAGCCTTTCCACAAGTGAAATTATGGTCGCCGCTTTAATTCCGATAGTAACAGTTGATCGGCGGGAATCTTGCATGCTCATTCAGCGCTTGGTTGGTTGATGCGCGCTTCTAGGTCGCCCTTATAGCTCCGTCGCATCTTGCGCAACTCTATGTTAGGTAGCTGGTGCTCTTATATCACGTGTAGTGGTGGAGATAGCAGGAGAAGCTATATAGTCTAGTCACGTTATGTGGTCATTATGGGTGGGGAGAGGGGGAGGGCGTTATCAAAGGCAGCAGGGCTTATCTTCAAAGAAGTTTTAAAAAAATAAAACTGTTGAGGAACCGCTGGTCGAGGGCCGGCACGGTTCGCGCTGAGATAACACCACGTCACGAGCAACAACACGCTTGCAAACTTCACCGGACACAGAGTAGCCACCAGTGCAGAAGCAAAACATACACACCACCAAAGCAAGGAAAGTAAAGAGCCGCAACTCAGCGTTTTGTCTCGCGCTCCTATTTTCTTTAGAAATTCTGAAGTGGTGTGGACATCTAGAGACAACTTAATAACGTAAAAGTGTAATTTTCTTTTTCAAACCAAAACAATATTTTTTTTTGTAATTATTATCGTGTTTTAGATTTTCTTCGATTTCCTTCTAATTTTTGCAGCACATCTGTGTTAAGTTCGCCTATATGAGTAACTCAAAAGAATTTCTGAAAAAAAAAAAAATAAATAAATAAAATCGGGCAACCCTGGCATTATATTTTTATCTACTTCGTTAGCAGTAATTCTTGTAATTTTACTTTAAAGTATTTATTTGCTAAACTGAAGCATTATTCTTCGTATTATAATTTCACATCGTAAATTTGAATGAAAAAAAGTTACAATACATCCTTACAGCATTTTAAAAACACAAATTGTTTTAAGGTTAAATTAGTAGTACGTGTGTGCCAACATGTTTGCTGAGCGAAAATACACGTAGAAGAGATCAAGGATGCCAACTTTAAAAAGTTGATCAAGTAAATTATAATCACAGCATTATTAAGGGAATGGTTTCAATACGTGTTGTTAAAATGTTAAAAACAAATACGGCACTATTCGCCTGCAATGACGTATGTCCAAGAAAACGGTTCTGTTTGTAATACGACCCATTGCAGGAACCGTTCAAAGATCACGATGTTTTATACTCTTCTAATACTTCGGTCATATCGATGGTAAAGATGCAAAACCTCGTATGTTAATTTTTGGCAGTATTTACATTTTTACACATTGTTCCTCGGCAATAACAAGAATGTCCAATAAATTAGTTTTTTTTTTTTCAAAGCACATTTTATTGTACTGATGCAAAGTAAAGGGCTGTAAAATTCCCTCCACACCAGTAAGATTTCATCTCCAGTTTATCCGCCCATCTGACCTCTTTCCAATTGTGACATACGAGGTTTTGCGTCTTCGCCATCGATATGACGTTTCTCGGATGCTCGGAAAGGTACCGCGAACATGTACATGTTTGTTTATGTGCTCGGTATGGGACGTAAGGCGTAGCAGAGCACACGTTACGTCAGCCGCATAACACACGGCAGTTGAGATGGATCGTGACAGGAATGTACGCCGTGTTGCATAGCGTGCAATTATGTGGCCGTGTCTCTCAAGAGGAAGGACGAGGCCGCAATAAACACATCCTCGCACGAGAACAAGAGAACAAGAGAACAAAACAAGACGATGTAGGAACAATAAACGTCGCGCGGACAAACATACGAACGTACTTCGTGTCTGACACGTTACGAACACGTGATTGCCCACCGTTGCGCTTGTCTTCCGATACGTTTAGTTCCTGTCCCGAAGCCGCCTTATTACAACTGCGATCTTGGTGACTTACGCTGTTTTGTAGAATATTATTTTTAAATTCTAAACGAGAGTAGATATCGTAAAACCGTCACATACATTTGTAGAGTGGAAGTTCTAGCTATCTAAGAGCCATAAGAGCCGGAATTTAGTTAATTATATCAAAGTCAATAATGTGTAAGTGTTAAGGGCTTGTTCCCGAGTTTTTTTCAGACTGGTGCCAATAACTCAAATATTTTTAAAAAATTTGAGTCATTGTGCAATCACACGATGCACAATACCGTGTACGCGTTTTTTTTAATAATGCACCATTCGCCAGCAAAAAAATAATTTCCTTAATTTTTGCTTATTTCCACGACGAAAAACGTGGTACTTTGGGTAATTAAACCTAAAAAACCGTTCAGTATAATTCTACAAAAAAATTCAGCTACAAATTATAACATATAAGTGTCAAAACTGTGCAGCGAAATTTTGATATGAGTATTAGGTAGCAATAAAAAAAATATTTTCGAAATCACTGCCAAAAAACTCCGTAACAAGGCCTTCATGTTTCACTATGTGTCTATAATTTTCCTAGTAGTTTTTATGATCGCTGAAAGATCACACATCCCATATGTTTTTCCCTTTTACTCGAAAAGATAGTTTCGAAAATTAGATCATGTAGAAATTCCACTCCACATTAGCTGAAAATTATTTTTACTATGTAGCCTAATTTTCCAAAGCAAAATATTGTATGACTTTGGCAAATTATCTATTTGAAGAAATTTCACTAAAGTCTCCATGTCCCCATGTTCTTGGCAACTGTAATAATGACTATTGAAAAGTCGAAATACGAGAAGTAGTGACGCGGCTGAATTCTAAAAACCAAGAACATGCGCAAAACTGCTATGAAAGTTTACGGTCTGTATTTAATCTAGTCGATAATTAGACAACAATATACAATTTTTTGCTCTGAAAAAAATATTTCATAGTAAAGAAAATATTTTACAAGCCTATGAGGCAAGTTTACGATACGTGCTTCGTTAGGATTTAATAAATATATATTTGAAAACAAGCGCAAATTGAGTCCTGTCACCTTAATTGTTAGCATAGGTGCTTAGTACACGAACTGCGATAGAGAGGGGAAATATTCGTGAGTTCACTGACCTGAAGGCTAGCCTCCAAGAATATTTAGCACCCCCAATGCAACACCAACATAACTCAAAATGTGTCATTTAGAGATAAATGCAGTTATTGCACACACATATTTCCTGATTTTTGGATGATTGCAGTGTATTATAAACACAACACAAAATATATTGACATTGCACTGAAAAATAACTTATTTTCATCCTCATGCTCAGTGGCGGCTCGTGGATTGTTGCCAGGTAGGGCTGCAGTTGCCATGATCTGTACAGGGTTGTGCGCTGGTTGACTCTACAGCCACTGACACGCTGATGTGCAGGTGCCCCTTACTACTGAGTGGTCACAACACATCTAGTAGCCGGCAAATATTTCATGCTCGTTGGTCTACGGCGCGTTCATCAAGAGTGTATACTTCCAACTGTCTGCAGCCCCACCTGGCAACAACCCACGAGCCGCCACTGCTCATGCTGCATTAATAATAGAAGTGTTAGTCTTACACTTATGATTACTGTTATTTGGCAAAGATGCTAAAAACAGAACTTTTTTTGTTAATGTTTGGAATGCTTTTCTTGGTTATGTTAGTATTGCATTAGGTAGAGAAAACTATCCTCTATTTCACTACATACATAACTAAAAAATATTGAATTTTTAGTTGTGTTGGTATTGTATTGGGGGTGCGATGTGTGTACTAAAGTAAACAACAGATGCTCATTGGCTGTTGTTCACTACCAAAGTGATACCATATGATTGAACCTCTGCAGTTAGTTGTTTCTTTATTAATACGAAAACCCCAACCGATCTGGAAGTATCTTTCTATAAAATAAAATATAATAGTATAATAAATACCCTGTTATATGTCTACGAAATACACGAATTCAGAAAAGAACTGATAAAATTTGTTAACAACTTGACAGATATTTCCATCAAATACAGCTGAAAACCATCCCGATGAAATTAGCTTTAAAAAACGTGCTATCACTCCATCAGTTTGGGAGCTGCGATGCCAGAGACAGACATATGTGTCAAAATTATAGCAGCCCTCATTGTTTTCCGGGGGTTAAAAATAACATATAAGTAGACTAAATATAATAATTATAGTTTTATAAGTCTTACACCAAAACGGGAAAAGGCCATAAATTACACCGCTCGACAGAGTTTCACGGAATACAGCTCAGAACCATCCAGAGGCAATTAGCTTTCAATAAAAAAACCGTTAAAATCGCTCCATATGGTTGGCAATCACAAGTCACAGGCAGGCACACAGACATAGGCGTCAAACTTACTATAACACCCATCCTTTTATGTCGAGGGTCAGAAACCCTCGCTGATGAGTACCGTGTATTTATTTGCGTGTGTGCAGTTATTTCTGACGCCGTGTATCCGAGATTTCTGGCGCCGGCCAGTCGAGGCGATGATTTACAGGAACACATTCGAACGAAGACAAATATTAACGGCGACCAGATGCGGCATCTCATTATTTAAAGGCCCCCCGGACTTAAATATCCCGAATTCCTGAATTTTGCCAACGGAAACATGTTTGAGCACGTCCGCGCGCCAACACGAAGAAGCCACGCCCTCAGCAGATGTTGCAAGGGAATGCACAGATATCACTACACAGCGCGTCGGTTCCTCAGACAAAGGAAACAATCAACTTACAAACAACGCAGTATGTCTTAGGCACGGTCTATGAAGGTAGAGGTCTTGACACTGAGAAATAAAATGTGACTCCCTTCTTGTCGCCGAGCGCTAGTAGTAATTTGGTGGAAGATTTTTCTTGTTTTTGTATTTGGCTTAGCTTAAAATGTGAAGTTGTTACCGGAATTGCGAGTATTATATCGAAGAAAAAAATGGGAACGTAATTTTTTATTGGAACACATTTTTTTATAACAATAAAATTTAATTTTTCAATATTTTACATGTAGATGCACATTGCAACGTTTCTAAAATTTTGTAGGGCACGAAATATAGTTTTTGTTCGAATGTGTTCACTAAAACAATAATACACAATATATTTCTTCAGACTAATTTTATAAACAGTTCCACACATGTCAATGCATTTATGGACATGGAACATGTATATACTATATCAGCTTACCTTATTAACATTATTTTGATTAAATAATTGCAAAAATGTTAAAACGCGAGATGTAAACAAGATAAATCTCCCACCAAATTACTACTAGCGCTCGGCGACATGAAGGCGTCACTTTCTCTTGCTGGAGAGCATACGCAGTGTCAAGACCTCTACCTCTTAGACCGTGGTCTTAGGCTAATACGACAGTTGGTCAGACAACGAACCCACAGTGTTATATACATAGGCGTACGCCAGAAGCAACTCGACGAACGCGATGCGACACTAAAAATTCTCATTATCGCGAGCACTAGTTTGACTGCCTCGCGACAAGTACTAAAAATATTATATGTAAATAGTACATTACCACTTCATACCAACATCTAGTACAACAGCCACAGATGATAATTACACAATATTTAATTTTTCCACCGTTTGTTTGTAAACACCTACTGGCATTAAAAAATGCGAAAATAAAGGAACAACTGCACGTTTGCTTAAAAAGGTTATGACTTGCTTATAATAACAAAAAAAAAAAAATCTGTCATAAAATTTACTACCAACTCACCAGTTTCACCAGCACGTCGGCAAAAACATAAAACCCGACTCGAATAAAATCGATATAAAATTATATTTGACATTCGCGTCGCGTCCGCCATTTTTGTCAAGTGACGTCACAGAAACCTCGGCGCTGATTGAAGGATATATTTTGTTTTTCGTGTCGCTTTTGTCGCGCCTATGTCAGTGAGTGAGAGATTTTGGTCAGCGCTTGACATAGAGGTCTTCAGCACTGGTGAGGGGTGACATGACGTATGGAGCAACGCCGCTTTCTCCTGTGGGGTCCACATGTTCACGTACAACTGGCGAATTTAAACAGAACAAAAACTTTATCAGTTGCACTAATCACTGCAGAATACAGAATGTGCATATCCTTTTTATTTCAAAAGTTATGACATTTCAAAGTTGTAAAGATAATTCTTGGACATCCTGTATGTTTCACATTTATTATAAGTTGCGGTGAGTGCTCAATTTATAGTGGACATCCTATATAAAGGTATATCACAACATATGGTCGACTAACCCTATTAAACAAGGAGTTGTAAATATAAGGTATTTCACATGGCAGTGTTGCTAAACACATTTTGACAGAAGGGTTCGCATGTGGAAATCGTGCCGGACGATGCCGCTGGTCGGCGGGTTTTCTCGGGGATCTCCCGATTCCCCCGCCTTTTCATTCCAGTACTGCTCCATACTCACCTCATGTCACCTTCACCAGCGATAAAGACCTTGATGTTAAGCGCTGACCAAAATCTCTCTCACTCCCTCACTCACTCACTCGACAAAAGGGTTACATTTTTTTTGGAAACGCGCACACAATTTTGATTTGCTGTGTAGGTGGCAGAGGATGTGACAGGACGTGAGCCACAGTAAAGTCACGAGGTTCGAGTCCCGGGGGAAAGACACGAGCGTCTGACGATGTTTATAATGTAAACCAGGTTAGTTTACGAAGCAATGCTTCCCCTCCGACAGACGAAGTTCCGTGTACGGCGCGCTGCCAGTGTATATGTGAGGTAAACAACCCGGCCTGAATGTAAACTCCCAGAAGACTCGGTTACAACAGCGTTCTCTACAACGTACGCCTGTCTGTAAATACGACCCCAGGTTGCAGAGGCAGTTCTGTTGACGTCTGTGGTCGCCCCGCGGTAAACATACTCTCACCTCCCCTTGTCAACTGCCATTCCTGGAGCACTACAACCTAGTACTTACTCAGTAACAACACACTCGTTGTAACAAAACTTCGTTTATATATGGTCCGCTCTAAAGTAACTTCGCTGCGAAAGTATTCAGCTGTCGGGAAATAAATCCTATCTTAAGGGCGTTGGCCCCGTAAATTTTTTTTTTTTTTTTTTTTTTTTACATTTGTGCCAAACACCGTTCAACTTTTGCACATCAGATAACACGTCATTTCCCAAAAATAAAATTTAAAAAATACGTCCAATAGTTTATGCAGTATCACTCATCAAAGTCACGAAATGGCCATTACGGTGCAGCCAAAATCAAAAATGTAATTAACTAATGAATTAAAAATTACGAGAACTGAAAGTCAGTGTATCAATGCATTTCATGACATGTTTGGCAAAAGCTAGTTTTGAATATTTCAGTTGTAGCCAAAAGTCAAAGTTATGGAAAAAATTTTCTCATTTTCATCAATTTTTAAAAAATACAAAAATATATCGCTTTGTGCTTACAAAATTGTCTTGAAGTAGTTCACATAATTAAGTATCGATATGAGTTATCTTGTTTCTGCAAGTTAATTATTTTTATTATTTTGGCAACACCGCAACTGCCATTTGTGACTTTGATAGGTGATTATGCTAAAAATATGGGCCCTAAATTTTTTTTTGATTCGGGGATATGACATGTTATCTGATGTGTAAAAGTTGAATAGTGTTTGGCACAAATATAAACTTTTTAATTATTACGGGTCCAACGTCCTTAAGAGGCTTATGCACCTGACACATGGAATGTGTTCTAGCTTGCCACGTCTATTTTTTTCTACGCCAAACAGCTACACTTATTCAGAATATGTTTATCTACGAAAAGTACACACGGGTAAAACTAGTCTTCTATAATTTTAAAAATGAAACATGCTTATTATAAACAGGTTTTGGGGCTCTCAAAATGGCTTAAAACGTTTTTTTTTAAGACGGCTGTAACTGGATAAATACCACTCGGATTAGTAAAACACAATGTTGGAAGCATGCGTTGGACTTTACTACCAACTTTCCACAAATAAAACTGTAGGGTCGCCGCTTTATAGGAAGAAGAGTAGTATGAAAGCACTGCAGGCCAGTTAGGCGCGTCGTGGATATAGAAGCGATGTTGTTGCCGTCGAGTGTGGAAAGTTGAACCTTATCTCTTCACTATCTCCGCGTGCATCAAACTCGGAAAATTACATCCGGTGTATAGCCCTCTTATAGAAAAGCAAACGTGGAAAACTTATGTTTCGTCACATTTTGTCTTAAAAAGATTTCATGGAAAATAATATATGTTTCTTAGTAGCAAAGATAATATTTTTTTATCACAACGTTATGTTGAAAATACCACAACTTTTCACCACAAATATTTCCAATACATTACCTTAACAGTAACACAATTTTTGTTAGCGTTGCAGTAAACTTCAAACAAATTTTTTTTTTACGGCAGAGTGTGGTGGAGCAACGGTAACAGGTTGGAATCGCATTCGGGAGGACCCGAGTTCGATGCTCGGTTCAGGCCATCCTAATTTAGGTTATTCCATTGTTTCCTGAAATAGCTCCAGGTGAATGCTGGGATGGTTACTTAACAAAGGCCATGGCCGACTCCTCTCTCAGGTCCTATCATTGTACGAAGTTGCTTGTCCCCGTCTCTGATGACCAACTAAGTATTTAGTACTGCTAACAAAATTAAGCTATTTGCCTCAAACAAATCCAGGGAACAAAATAATTTGGTACGAGCAAACAAATATTTCGTTGCACCTATACAAACAAATGATTTGGTTGATTCAAACAAATTTTGTTTGCGTCAACACATTTTTTTTCTCAGTGCATAAACCCACTTATCTTACCGTCTTTGCGGCAGAGAGCAAGCACATTGTCAATACACTGTAAAAAAATTCCTAAAATGTTTAGGAAGTAATTAACGTAAACGCAGTATGAGGCAGTTACCATACTTCCTATACACATTTGAATGTTCTATGCAAAGGTTTAGGAGTGCTACCATGGATGTCTGGGAAACTATTCTACCATGCATACTTACTCCTATACGCACGTCTGGCAAAATTACAAACTATTTCTTACAGTGTAGACATGAAGCAGAGATGCAGATGTGCACGTGAAGCAATGGAACAAACTCGTGCAAAACTATTTTCGCCAAAAATAATTGCCTATCATTATGTAGAAAAGTCCGTAGCACGCAGCGGACAATAAGTTTCAAGGTCATTATCGAGAGCTTCCTGCATACAATAACCGACTGAGCACGCTTTTGCATCATATGCTACGCCACGATATTTCGCTTCTGTATGGCCTACCTGTTCTGCGGCCAGGTTCTACGTGTCTGTCCTTCACGATGTGGTCAGATCTCGGGCAGCTGTCCAAATCGGGCAGAAGATCATTCGATCCAGCATTCTCTGAACCGCTAGTTCAAATAAGCGCAGAGCCTCCCACGGAGTTGTTTAAACGCTTAAGGAGAAATTATTTCGCTGCCTACGATTAATAAAGGGCTCGACGTCTGATTCCGTGAACAAATCTGTGGTCACATGAAAATCTGACGAGCTCAATTACGTGTAGGCTAGCTTCCAAAACACAAGCATTCTTGTGCAACAAAGGAACAAATTTCTTTGAGACAGTTTACCTTTACAGAAAATATTTTTTTTTAATATGAGCTCGTGGACACCAATGCAAATTTCGCTTCGTATTTGGTGAAACGCTAGAAATTAAATTGTTCATACTCAACCGAACAGACTCCGTGACAAAATTGGATCCAGGCCTTAATACCTGCGTGTCCTTGTATCATAATTAGAGACCCGGAAATTTTGCGAATTCATTTGATTAAACGTTGGTTTTCAAACTCCAGCTCACGTTAATAATTTCGTGATTTGGTCTCGGTTACTGAAACTCATCCTTTAGGACTGAGACACCAATAACAGATCTGCATGAAAACTCTATCTGACTCCCAGGATACATTGAAAAAAAAGAGTATAATTTCAGGTACCATACTTTTTATAAAATAGGGACAACGAAACAATCTTCAACAATCTGTTTTGTAGAAGAAACAAAGAACCTTGTTGCATTTACAAACAAGATGGTAACTTCTACAAAATAGATTGTTGAAGGAACTGTCCAGACTAGTATCTACAAACAAAGTGTTTTGTGGTCACTATTTTAACACAAGTATGGTACCTACAACTATACTCTTTTTTCAATGTACTGTGTTATATGTACAATTGGCCACTCACTGGAGCAGTAGCCAATATAAAAGAAGCTGAAGACATGGTGTACACAGGACTGTGCAATACAGGGTGTATATTAATTCATGATACAACGCTTGAGGGCAGGTAGTACGAGCCAAAACAAGCACTTTTTAACTATAAACCCGTAGGCGGAAATGTACCGTCTTCGTAGGGGAGCGCAATGAAAACTCAGCTTAGGCAACCCCGCCGCACACCACCTGCTGACACGCTGTAGAGTGGAGTGTGCGCAGCAAGG
>PNEQ01017720.1:0-55365 GCA_003012365.1 Medauroidea extradentata | reverse complement strand
CAGGTCGAGTTCGTCATATGTTCTTTCACTAATGTTGTATTCAAATAGGAAAATACACGGAACTACGTACAATAAATCGCTGCCAACCATACAAGCAGTAAAGTAACTCTTGTTAGTGGTGATGTATATGCAGTAACGGCTAGTGATTTTTTTCAAAGGTTAAATCTTTAGTGCTCACTTTATTCCGAATGGCCTATAGCTTGAGCCTAAAAGAAAACGCGAATTTTTCAGGTCTCTAGTTACATCCCAAAAATTATATATATATATATATATATATATAGGATGTATCAGTACAACGGGCAAAAACTTTCAGGGAAGAAAGAAACCACAAGAGTGAAAGAATACGAACAACAAGAGGAGAAAATATGTTTATTACTCTTAGTACAGCGAAAAACTAAGAAAAAATTACATGAAGAGACAGCAATTGTTATCACCAGTCAAAGACTTCCCAGCTTTTTTGCTGTATTATGATTAATAAACATGTTTTCTCCTCTTGTTCGTGTTTTTTTCTTTCTTGTGTTTTGTGTCGCAGGAAGACGTTTCCGACAATGTATTGCTACGTGATTTACCATCGCCTGGGTGTACTCTATCTCACCTTAAAGTTTGTAACCGCTGTACTGATACATCCTGTACATATACACATACACAAATAAACGTGGGCGCGTTCGTGCATTTACCACCACTGGAAGGGGTTATCCTTCCTACTTTCCTTTTACCCTTTCTGACTAACGGTAATTGCGTTGATTGTTCCTTTGACTGTCACAGAGCGAGGTTATTTTCATAATGACCCACAGCTAGGAAGCTGTCATGTAACAGTTGGTCACGAACTACATAATCACCAACTCGGTGCTCATAAATGTTGACTCGTGCCTGAACTTGACCTTATTGTCTTCCTTCGCCGCTTCGTCATCGTCGATACACGGCCGCGGAGACTTGACTGTTCTGACCTAGAAGCGTGGAGCAAATATTGTGACGAAGCTAGTTGAATCAGCTGATTTTATACCTGATTTGAAGATTGTGATATACGGGTTGTTCAGAAACTGCCCCTTAATATTTTTTTATGTAAGCGAACAGTTTGAAAATTTTTTCGTGTGGTGTAGATCCTGGTAACGATAAACACAGTTTGAAAAAAAATCTTCATTTTATTCAACGCAGTTTTCGACATATGGCCGAAAGTTATAATTTTAAAACGGAAAATTAGAGGCTGATACCTTAAGCTGGGCTGTAAGCTGCAATACATAATTTTTTATCATTCTTCACGAAGAATCACCACCCGAAATATTTCGGGTGAATTTCAGAATATCCGGTAAATCTTACCGTTGCCTTAAATGCTGATGAGTTGATCTGGAAAGAATTTGAAATAGGAACGTATTATCACTCCCAGTACGATCAGCAGGGAAATTATATCCCGAATACTGAGACAACTTCCTGCACGAGCAAACATTTTTGCTTAGTAGATTTAAGGTCCCTTTTTGAAAACTCGCCCACTGGAGTAGGGTAGGTTAACTCAGCCACGTGACCAGGTTTGTAGGTCACCACGAACTTCACAAACGCCTGTATTGCTTTTCAAAGTTTAAAGATTGCGGTAAACTATAAAAAAGCATTCATATTTTATTTGTGTTAAATATTTTGATTAATGCAACGCCCGAAACTCATTGACCCACGCGTTATATTATTTATATTTTAATATGACATTAGTTTCCTGCATTTTTCTTACGTGTTTTGAGCGCCTTCCGTTCAGTTTCACATTGCTGTGGTTTTGATTATGTGTACTGGTTATTTTTTTCCCCACAAAATGGCGACTTTCGTGTGGTACAAGCCACTTAGCCTGCTCGAGATAGTGGTAAGAGTGGAGTTGATCGAGAAGTTGTCATGGTTAATCTAACACGGGTAAATTTCACTCGGTTTTTTTTTCTTTTAGTTTATACACTACTAGATTCAGCTCATGCCCGGTTTACATCTTGAAGTGTTTAAATTTAAACCTAACCTTATACAATATTCAAAACCTATAAAGTTAATCTAGTGCAGTATTTTAAATATAAACAATACCTAATACAATAGTCTAGATAAAAACATACCCTAATAAAATGTAGAGACGCGTTTAATTTTTGTACTAATAACAAACACAAGCTCTAAATTTTTACCATAGTAATTGCATAGTAAAACATTAATAAAAGAAAACTAATTGCTCTAAATGAAACAGTGACGGTGTTAATATTACAATTATTTTATTATTATATCTACATACAAGCAGTTTATTTTGAAATGCCAAAAGAAGTAAGATAAATATCTCACCAAAATAGCTTTGGTTTTCCTTTTTTTTTTCTTAACACCTTAAACGTAAAATTTTTGCTGACTACCCTAACCTTATGCATTTTCAAAATCGCTTTTTGTGAAAGAACATGTTCTCTCTGATGAGGGCTTGTCTACATTTTACAGCTGCAGAGAAATTACGTCCGTATTTTGCAAATTCGCTTAATACTCGTTATTCTCTTCAGTGAGTATCGGCTTACTGTTTTTGGTAATATTGTATCACACATTTCATCTGGTTGGAATTTTTGTTTGTCTTTATTTTGTTAGGTTTCATTTTAAAGGAACCGAAATTTATTACACATTTACCAATTCCCACACCTTTAACTAATTATTGTTTTATTTATTCTTCTATGATGATTTGGTGTTTCTTCTCCGCCACCTACATTCAGCTTTATCCTCCTTTATTTCCCAGGATTCATATACTTAGATAAGTACAGTTAGGCAGCTTATAAAAAGCATATTGTTATTTTGATGAGTTATGTACACGACGACATGTAAAATTCAAAATAGTAATAAATCAACGGACACAATAAATTTTATCCCTTTTGGCTATTGTAGATTTGGAAAAAAATTGATACAGCAGAGATACTAACAATAAGTTACATTAATAAATATTTTAACCGACATTGTAAAAAATTATGAGAAAAAATATTTTTTTTTGCCAGTGTAAATCATTTATTTATACTTAGGTTATAATATACGGTCAGATATCAACCTTATTTAAGTTGAGGTCATTGTAGACGTAATAAGAGTGTTAATAAAGTTTTAAAATATTCTCTGTTAAGGAATTTTTTTTCCAGGAGACAAATAGTTCACTTAATTTGCGTACCTTTATCCTGAAGCGAGTGGGTAAATATGGCAACCACATAGTTATTGATAGTTGTTCTCAGAAAGATGAAAGGGAAATAAATGTGAGACACAATACGTCTGTTTACTCCTTTTGTCGGGGGTGTATGTAGTTACAAGGAAATACCACGTGTCTTGAGTATCCGGCGGAGAAGTTTGGCGCGTTTCCGCAATGCCATTTCCCGAGAGAAGTTAGCCGAACAAAGGCGCTCTCAAAGCGTGCGAACAGTCTGCAGTCACGAATGGACTTGGTGCTTGGTGGGCGTCTGTGATTATGGAGAGGGAAGGGATGAGGTTTTAGGAGCACCACGACGTAGAAGGGGAAAGAGCTAGATACCGGTCTTCCTGCAACCACTTCCTCGCAGCTCTCTATCTTTCAGAGCAACGTGCCTATTCGTGTAATCCTGTTCCGCTGCTCATCTACTTGCGGGGATGTTGCATGAAGACTCTCCAGACAACTTATAAACTCGCTTGTTTCGAGTTCCCCGCGGAAGGCAGGAAGAATAACAGCCGAGTCTGCACATCAGGACTGAAGTAAGGAAACTCGTGCGGTGGATCAAATTAACCTCACGCCCGTCGCATCTTTTCCCGCGAGGGCACGAAAGGAAGAGATGGGAACTCCCGGAGTTGCTTGTTACTCTGGATAACTCCCTATCTCTCTTTTGTGTGGGCTGTTCGGCATCCCGCCTCAAAGGACTCCGACAGATCTGAGGGTTCGCAGAGAGAAATGTTCCCATTGAAGTCGGACCACGAGCAACTCTGAGGAAGGTGGTTACCATGCCTTCAAATTTTTGCTATCGATAAATTGGAAACGAGTCGGCAGACCTGTTTATACCACCGTAATTCAGAATTCTCATGAGATGACGGATTCGGCCTGTCTGAAGCATGGCCACAGCTCGTTGGACTTGTGTAAAAACCCAGAATTTATTAACCTAAACTAATTGAAAGAAATACAAAACCACAAATAATACTAAATTTGGAATTCAAACGGTTGTGTTTGTAATTTCGGTTTTTATGACTCGGTAATCAGTACCATTAGCATAAATTCTTAGGCTAATTTTTCATCCAGAAATATAATGTAAAATTTTTCTCATAAATGTCTTGTCCAAGTTATGGGCAACTTATTAGGTCGAAGAGAGTGTATAAAATAATATAATAATAAAATATTTCAAGTCTGTTTCAAACTATTTCAAGAAAGTAAAGTAGTCAACGCAATTTGTAATGTGCCATCGAAACGTTCAGTAGGATTTAATGTACAATTAACCGCCATTGTGGATTAATTTAATTTTTTTGTTTTAACTTTTTTGTTAGATTATTTTTTTTTTGTATATTTGATCTCGATAGGGAGTCGAATATGTTTTGACGGGCGGTTGAAACATTACGTTGGTGAAGTCCTGTATTATTTTTGCTCGAGGATTGGATACGCTGAATTTAAAAATTATTTTGCTATTCCATAAGGCAATTTAATTATGGGTACGGCCCGATAGTTTTTGCAAATATATTTTTGAACCAATACGTCTCATTGCCTCACGTGTTAACCTGTAACTCTTCTTCGTGGTAAATGATAGTTTTTTTTTTAACTCTTGCATCTTGACGCTCTACCCGCCAATGACAGAAGTGCGGTGTCGCAATAACCTCATTCTGATTGGCACAGTCAAATAAGTGACGCCTCAACCCAAACACACGCTGTCATTAACCACAAATCTGAGCTGCAGAAATGCACACAAGGCATTGTAACAATTTGGTGCAGAAATCTTTTCGTGAAAACTACCGGCTCAAATTATAGGATTCAATTGTGTCGTATTAAAACTATCCGCCGAGGTATCCTCTACGTCCTATTGTTGCAACAGAGACTAAATTAAAACCAAAATTAAATAAATCCAAGATCTTAAGCGAGTTTTTTTGGACATGTATCCCCGACTCCGATAGATGAGAAATGGAAAAGTAATTTGCCATGGACCATAGAAGCGAACCATCTCAGTATTCAAATGGAATGGTTTATAGGGACCATGGGAAGCTTAATTCAGAATATCATGACCAGTAACTGAACCCACGTCATCCCGAATGCTAGTCCAGGACACCTAACTTGGTGTACCATGGAAAATAAATCTGTTTGTACTTTACATACTTGCCAGCTCTCAATTATGTTCTTGAACAACTGCCTGTTTTACGATGATAATATTTTGTAACAGGTTTACATTACTTCGGCACTAAAACCGAAAAGAAGAAAAGGGAATGCTTCAATTATATAGACGAACTGAGCATCACAAAACATTTATCTTCCAGTGTTAGTCAATGCTACCTCCAATTCATTGGGTACGTTTTAGGAAAGAAGGGGATAATTTGGAAAAGAGCATTTTGAGAGGGGAAGTCGAAGGTGGTAGCCCACGAGGGAGACCAGTATGCGGATGGTTGGATCAAACAAATGAAGATACCTGCCTACACTTTCACTTTATGCCAAGCAAAGCTGAAGAACACACTGGCATCTCGACAGGGATACAGTTACCTACCTAATGAATGCATAAAGGAATGAGCTCACGACGCACAGTAATAGTAAACCGCCAAATCATTACACGTACAGGATGTTGAAACTTTTGAAGACTCTCTTCTCTGGCTCCTGATCCTATTGGAACCTCACATAATTCAGAATACCAATTTGTCCCAGTTGTGGCACAACTCAGGTTCGCAGTATATCCAAATAAGATGTCTGGTTCACTTTCACGTCAAAGAAATATGATCAAAACAGATGTAGGCTGTTAATTTCAGCCCATATAATGATGAGCTGAGGATGATGTTCCAATTCCTCTGCGCAAAGAGGATTTCCCTTGGACCAGAAAACAACTTTTCGTGGTCGATAGTTGCGATATATGGCACACTCATCACTGCAGATGACCTTTCCATGTTTTGAGATTGTGTCAAAGTCTGAAGCATCAACGCAGATGCATCCCGTGTGCGAGTTAAATTATTGTCTGGTAACTCCTGAACGAACATAAGGCGATAAGCGTGAATATGCAGATCGTTCTTCATGTGTCTAAGAGTGTTAAGCTGTATTGCAAGCTCCTCTGTTTACTAGCATTTATCAATAGAACGGGGACATCCTGATACATATTTATTTATTTTCCATTGTTATATAATTTTTTTTTCAACTACTAGGAGCAAAAAATTGAGTTGACATTTGAAAACATTAAAGTGAACATAGAAAGATTCACTATTCGCACAAGAACTCACCTTCGTTTTCGAATCTATGAATTTACGATTGAGCAAAACAGATCGTCTACACAAGAACTGCTGACACAGGAAATAGTAACAGTTAATTTCTTGTGCTGAAGAATACAGAACGACTATCAGTGGGCAAAGGCTTAAGGAAACGTCCGCCATTTTGGTTCAAAGACCAAAATATAAGTATAAGAGAATGCAGGAAAGCGAAGTTTATAACTGTGTTTCGACCATGTAAACAATATTGTAAATTGTGAAGATTATCAAAACTTGAATTTTAAATATGTCGTCGGTTTACTGCCAAAAGTGACCGAGTCAAAATGAGATAAAATGATAAAAATGCTAGGAATACGTATATGTTGTTCACGGACAATTGCCCCAGTTTAATGTCTATTCGTTGTTTCGTACTGTTGTGCCACACTATAGTAACGTACCACATTTTTGTTAATATCTACAATTGAACAGTGTTTTTATACAAAATAAAATTTATGACTTCATCACTTTTGGCAGTATACCAACGATATTTCTTATTGCGAAACACGAATCCACTTCAGATTTGTTCAAAAGGCCTTGGGAATGCAGGCAGAACCAGTGATTTTTGGTGAAAGTAATTTTTTTGCCAGCTTGTTTCAGTGCCTTTATGTGCACATCTACAGCTCCGCTTCATGGCCAGTGATGGGATGTTTTCAAACCTCAGCGTTGTAGGGTTGTACCAGCGAATCACAGACGCGCGATGTCGCAGTACTCTTATTGTTAGGGACGGGAATTTTTGGTAAAAAGATTTTTGCCCCACTTTGTTTTAGTGCCTTACGTTAAGGTTAATTCTACTACAGGTTAGAAAGAAAATACGTTTTCTTATGGGAGAGCTTGGCACAGGGAAACTTTCTGCCACTAGTTTCGCTTCAATCGATAAGAGACCAGATAAATAAGAAACCGTATTAAAAAAAATTTACATAAACTTGGAAATTATATTAGTGGTTGATTTTAATTTTAAAGTGAAAAGAAACCGATTTAGCATTTTAAATTATCAACTTAGTGTAACTTAAAATTCAGGAAACCTCCGTGATTGGTCAGTTTGGTGCACTAGCGATACCAGCGCTCAAGTGGCTGAAAATTTACCTGTGCCAAACTAATAACATTGATCTTTCTAACCTGTAGTAGAATTAGCCATACTTACGTGCACACCTGCAGCTCAACTTCATGGCTATTGACAAGGGTCTTATGTGCTGAGTTGTTATTCATTTGACTGTGCCAATCAGTACACGGATAACTGTCACACATCACGTCTGTAATTTGCGGGTTTAATCTCAAGACGCTGGGTGTTACGGCATCCAATCACTGACAACATAGCAGAGATGCAGGTGCGCACGTAAGGCACAGAAACAAAGTGCTGCGAAAATATTTTCACGATATTTCCTGTCTCTACTTATTGTGATTGGCGCAGACAAATGAGTCACATGACTGTGAAGCAGAGCTACAGATGTGTACATAAGACAGTGAAACAAGTCGGTGCGAAATTTTTTTTCACCAGAAATCATTGGCTACTGTCTCAATGGACGACTTGAAAAGAGGCGGAGTTTCAGTCAGGTGTGAGATACAATTCCTATCTCCATGGATACTGCAGCCGAACATAAACTTCATTTAGTTGTTGGCTTCAAATGTCCCTGATGAGATGCACGTCAATGAAATTGATTTTTTGTTTGGAATTTGCCGTTTTTTCAGGTAAACATTAATCTTATGTATTTGCGTATCTTAACCATGAAATTGAATTAATATTTTTTACCCTTGCGTGCAAATCTATTAATGCGCAACAATTTTGCTTTCTGCAATTACCAACTAACAAATCAGCATGTTTGTAAACAAGCTTTGTTTCCCCACAGTACGTGGTGACGTCAGGGGGCGTGTACTTCTAGTCGTCCATTGGTATTGATCCGATGCAGAAATTTTATTGTCAATCAGTTTTTCCTCAGGGTTTTTGGTCGTATGCAGTGTCTGCAGTCATTTGGGGTAACTTTGTACAATTTTAGTGCAACATTGTACTAGGTATTTTATTTTATATAATCGTTTTGTGGCTTTCAACCAGTATGAAAACTTCAAGACTAACAAATTTATTCATATAGAACACAATCGTATTTTTATCTTTGATATCGTTTAAATCGTTCAAAATTGGAGTAGGCCGTTGGTACCAAGTTGCCCTGACTGGTACAAAGTTACCCCAAATGCAATGTCAAAGGTAGGCACCTTAAAAATTCGCGTTTTCTTTTGGGCACAAAACCAGGATTCAAACAACTACACGTTCATGTAGGTTTTCCAATTGGATCTTGCTTTATTTGAATCCTTCTAAAGAGCGTTGAGCTAATAATAAAGAAGCAAGAAAATGGAAGTCAAATCGTGTGGTTTCGCTGTGTCAGCGAACAGCAAATGAACGTCTGTTGTATATGATATGGGCACGGTCGTAGAAATACAGGTCTGGACACTAGCCTATCTACCAATGCTATGGAGTTGCCCCATTTATGACTGAAAGCGCCACTGGCAATGAAGTGTTGTTTTAACATTGCAATATAGCGTCGTACTAGCAATTCTCCTAGCAGCTCCGACATGAGTTTGCTCCTTGTAGTCCCATTTACGCAATGATAAAACAACTCCACAGTGCCAGTGGCGCTAATCAGTCATAACGGGGTCAATTTTCAACTCCAAGTGTCCAGACCTGTTCCTCTATGGTCGTGGATCATGAGAAAGAACTGTGCAATGGAGTGCATGACTGGATTAAGTTGCTTAGACATACTCAATTGCGAAATGAATGACTGTCAAAGAAAACTTACCAAATTTTTTTTTTTAAATTTATTATCAACTTATTTCTTGTTTTATTTAACCCGATTCCATTTTGGAATTTCATGTTGTTTATGTATCCCGTTGACTAAAGCATACTTTGCTTATTTATGACTTTCTATTATTTGGTAAGTTTTCTTTGACAGACATTCATTTCGCAATGGATGTCCAATCAACTAAATACAGTCAGCTGTTGTATACTTGAAAACACACATATTCCTGGAGGCTAGCCTACATGACAGTGATCCTGCGAATTTGTCAGGTCTCTAGTCATAACCTCTTTGCTTTTGTTTTTGTTTATTGTGAACCAGGCTTTAATGTATTCTGCCAGCATTCCGCAGTCACGTGAGTGAAGAATAGGTTTCATTTGCATCTTTTTATTTCGGAGAGCGTGCTGGGTTTGGAGGTGGGGAGGGGGTGGTACACCAAGGACGTCACATGGAACCCTGGTCGTAATTGTGGCGTGTCTCGCTCCGTATAACTGGATTACTCGCGCGATGGTCTCTCGTCAGAGTGACAGCCCCGGCTCGCCATCGATTTTTGTATCCGCGCGCAGACGACCAGACTCCGTGCTCGCGCCGGCCCAGCTGCTGTTTTACTGACGCTAATTCACAAAGACCGGCGAATTTCATTATGTTTTTTCTGTTATCCGGCGTGTTTGAGGGTTCTTGCATTCGACATCGGGGTATTGCTGGTAAAGGCCACTAAAGACGTTAACAAAATCTCACGAGCTGGAATGTGGTACTTTTCTCAAGTCACGTGGGGGCAGCGGTGGCCGAATGGTCAGACCATTCGCCTCCCACCAAGACGATCCGGGTTCGATTCCCGGCGGGGTCAGATGCGGGGTCGGATGCGGGATTCGTGCCGGACGATGCCGCTAGTCGGCGGGTTTTCTCGGGGATCTCCCGTATCCCCCGTCCCTTCATTCCGGTGCTGTTCCATACTCACCTCATGTCGCCCCTCACCAGCGCTGAAGTCCTCGATGTGAGCGCTGACCAAAATCTCTCTCACACTCACTCAAGTCACGTGACCAGTTCTTGTCGATCACCAGAATTGCCATGAGCGCCTGTGACAGTCAGCATAATACCACTGAATATATAATGCTAACTGAAGGGACAAAGGGGAGCTGCTATCGTATAGGCTGTTCACTATAAACTCAGCACTCAGACGAACTTGTATTTAGTTGAAAATGTGGTTTATTGGGCCGATATATATTAACTTTTGAGAGAGTTGAAACTTTTACAATAGTTCGTAGTTACATGAAAGTTTTCATATTAAAAATATTAAATATGGCTGCAAAACGACTGAAAGAAAACTTTATGCAGTGCCCACTTTATCGCGAACAGCCTGTACCAGCTCTTGGGGCGTACAGAATTGTAAACAAAGCCATGTGGATTCGAGTCATTGGTTTATATAATCCCTTGTATTGCTTGAGACACTGTAATTAGTTCGTACATTCATTAAACACTTATAAATGCTAAACGTGATGCTTCGAGGCTCAACATCAGATAATAACTAAACTTTTGGAATCGACATAAACGTACTTTAAACCGCTGTTATTGTACTATCTCTTGGTACGTACAAGCATGTAACAAAGCCATGTGGAATTTAAAACATTGGTTTAAGTCACAGCTTATGTTCGAAGAAATACCGTAATTGGTTTGTATATCTGTATATTTTTCAGTGTTACGTGTGATGCTACTTACTTATCAATCTCCTCACAGATTATAAAATAAGTCCTACTAAACTTCAATGCAAAGTCCGGTACACACAATCCTTAATTATCTACTCAATTTCTTACTTATTTCTGTTTATAAACATCAATAGCGATTTTATACCGGATTTATGTAGCAAACCGCCTGTGCTACGTACACACTATTACTACTTACTAACAACTTTCGGTACATAAAGAAGAAAAATATATTTGTGAAGTTGGTGACGTACAACTGTAGAATTCCCGAAAAATATTTCACAAACAAGACACACATGTGATGCCCAAATATGTTACCAAAACCTAAAAACTGACGATAGTATAAGTCCTGCAGTTGTGTGTTTAATAGAAAACTAGAATTTTATTTGTATTCAAATCACATTGGCAACCTTGCTTGCGTATACTTCGCATGCGCCGGACTGAAACTGTGCATTGCGCATGCGCGCACTGAAAAAAGAGAATAGTTGCAGGTACCATACTTTTGTTAAAATAGGGACAACAAAACAGTTTGGTTGTTGGTACTACTCTGGACAGTTCTTTCAACAATCTCTTTTGTAGAAGAAACAAATAACCTTGTTACTTTTACAAACCAGATGGTAACTTCTACAAAACAGATTGTTGAAGGAACTGTCCAGAGTAGTACCGATAACCAAACTGTTTTGTTGTCCCTATTTTAACAGAAGTATGGCACCTGCAACTATACTCATTTTTTCAGTGCGTGAGCATACACTACGATGAAAAATAGGACAGGCTCTGTCTGTGAAATTAAGTATGGAATTCGGCCTGGATCCAGCATAGTTGCGGTACACTGTAGCAGTGCTACTTGCACAGAATTTGGTACGGAATCCTATACTAAATTATGGATAGTGTGTATCAGGCATTAGGGCGAGAGTATAAAGCCCTAAGACGGAAGGCACATAGTTAAAATGCTAAATGCACTAGTGGAGAATTTCAGCGTTTGAAAGGCAATATGCAAAGATAAAACGTAGCCTAAGACAACCGAGCTTTGCCAAAAATATTTCCCGGGTGAATCATTCCTAGGGCCGGAATTTGGTATACTGGATTTCGACGCATGGAGATAAGTACGCAAACAAATACATTAGTCACCCTGCCAAAAATATTTATTTCTAAAGTTTGTAAAAATTGTTACCTACGATTACTCGTTTTTAGTTTTTCTATATTGTCTTCCAGAAATATGTAGATTTAAAAAGATTTTTAGTATTGATTAAGTACCACGCTCACTGCACAAAAAAGGCAAATTTCGTAAAATCGTTCTAATATTTGGTTAAAAATATTTTTATTTCGTGTGATAGTTTTTTTTTATTTTCAAGACAAAGTACGAATTTTATCTAATGATTAAACTGTATATATTTTCGTTAACAACCTAGCCAACATATATATTTCATTTTCTTCTTCAGGAAAATTACACGCAGTATTATAAATAATTTAACTTGTAATAAAACTGCTTTCTTCCAGGATTAAAAAAAATTGGTAAACGCCTATAAATGATACTCATTACGTACCGGCCAAACTATTGTTTTTAGAGGTACTGTACCACCAAGGTGATCCGGGTTCGATTCCCGGCGGGGTCGGTCCCAGAATTTTCGCGCGTGGAAATCGTGCCGGACGATGCCGTTGGTCGGCGGGTTTTCTCGGGGATCTCCCGTTTTCCCCGCCCATTCATTCCGGCACTGCTCCATCCTCACATGCCATCCCTCACCAGCGCTAAAGACCTCGCTGTTCAGCGCTGAACAAAATCTCTCACTCACTCAGCGGTATTGTATATTAATTAAACATGTTTTGAGACGACATTTTCTCTATTTCGAAGTTTTTACATACCTGACGCAGTTAAATGCTGAATGTTTTTCTTAACCGTAACTGAAGAAGGCGTATGGACCGGTTTAAAAACATTGTTGCTGTTTTACGCACCTCCTAAACATTGTCTAAATGGGTAAAATTTAGGTAAAATACACCTGCCCATTTAACGAAAGTTTACGACGGCCGGCACTTTCGACTGCTCTTGCTGCACATATTTGACTGAAACAAGAGAAGCCATCTTCATCCCGTTTACGTCAGATTCTTCGCTGTGACGTCAGATACGCCGTGATTGGACCTCGTCAGTCACATGTGGTGTTGCTAGACTAGAAACTTCGTTGTTTATAGTTTTCATCGGTTGGTAAAAAACTATTTAATGTAGATAGCGCCACATGGTAAAAAGTGCGACACTATTGTAAAGAGGGTGGTGGTATTTTTTTTTTTTAATATGATGCAATAAAACGGTGATTGGTTCATATTATTCTGGTGGGAGTAGGTTTTCCACTATAAATAACCGCCTGTAAGACCGAATTGTACATTTTGATTACTGGGGCGTCATGCTGCTAGTCGACGAACAGGTTAAGTATATTTGTTGAAATACAGTATGTGTTATTTATGTATGTCCATGTAAGGCGGAAAAGAAATGTAAGTTTTGAAAGTAGGGATTTTAGCATGACATATACAATGCTATTTAAATTTTTGAAGGTAGAATGAAAGCTATTATGAAGATATCTCATAATATTTATTTTAAAAAAAACTAGAGAACTTTGTTCTTTAGATTCATGTGATAATTCTATTTGGTGCTAGACTGAGAATTTCACAAGTAAGTATGCCTGTTGAACTGTTTTAATATACTCTTGTATATTGCTCATGTAATAAAATCAACATGAATGAAATTGTACGAATGTGGTAGTTTGTTGATGCTTGTAATTGTATATTTAAAACTTGCGTTCTGTAGGTAGGTTTTGTGTGTGTCATAGTCTTCTATATAGCTCAAATAAATTACAACTATTTTCTATTGAAATTGTGTTTTGGGTTACTTCTAACCTTCTCAGTGGCAGTATTTCAAATAATTGTTCTTGATGAATGGAAAATATTTTGATATCAGTATTGTGGTATATGAAATTTAGTATAAATGTTCCTGAATTTAATTTCGAACTTAGTTAGATTTGAGTTGGGTTCTTCCTGAGGTAGGTGTCACTATCTGAAATCAGTGATAGCAGATGTGTGCACGCTATCCTGTGGTTGTTCTGAGGTCTAAGGTTTTCTCAATGACTCCTCCTATTACCACCAGGGGGCGTTGCAGTTTCTATAGTGGTTAATTTTTTTAAGTTAAATTTTTTTGTTAGGTTTGGTTAGTTTAGGTTAGGATACGTTAGGTTAGATTAGGTTAGTTTAGGTTAGGCAACCTAATCCTACCCAATCGACCGTTGTTACCAAACCAAAAGCAACCTAATCTATCCTAAACTAACTTATTTATGTAGGACTACTTCTAACAACTATAGAAACATTTTCTATCAATAATCTATATCTCTAAAATCAATACTTTAGCCAGTAGGCCTACACGACGAGTGGTTATTTTCAATTGTTACCAAAATATTCCTCTCAAAGACGTTTGAACTGGGAGATCGTGGTGCAGGCTATATGGATCTTATTTGCAAGTTTGAAGCTTATAAGCGAAGGCGCGAGAAGGACTACACTGAAGGGCGCGCCTAATGCCCTATCGCTCTTCTGCGCAATTCTTCCGTTGTGCCGCAAAACTATGGGACTTAAAGAAGCAGTGACCCTGTTATTTTGTCTGTGTAAAATTTGTAATAAAGTAGAATGTATAACCCTCTATTAAATTCACATCCATCTGATATATATATATATATATATATATATATATATATATATATATATATATATATATATATATATATATATATATATATATATGCGAGCGAGTAGTTTTTTTTAACGGTGAGAGGCTAGAAAAAATAATTCCAATTCTCGTGTTTTTTCTAGTACTTAATATATATATATATATATATATTATTAAAATGTGTTTTCCTTTTCGTCGATAGGTGCGTTGTGAACACGTAAATATATTTTAAAAATAATCGTGAATTTCTAACACTCTGTAATTTATTTTCATTCGTAAAAACATAGCTATAATAAAGCTGAACTTGTCATAATAAAAATTTTTCTGAATTGTCATGCGGCCATACGTTTTCACAACTTGTTGTAGCATCGGGAACCCGCTAAACAAAAAAAAAAAAAACTTTTTTTTTTCTGGTTGTGCTGCTTGCATCTGGACCGTTATATATCTCTCGTGCTTCTCCATCCGCGACTTCATATTTCAGCACAAATGGTTTGAATACCCACATTCGCAGAGCTAGTTGAGGAAGGGGAGGGGTGGATGAAATTTTTTTTTGGGGGGGGGGGGGGGGGGCGTTTAGAGGAAGCGGAAGCAGCCAAACGAGCATGGTAACGAGTCTCTGGAGGGTAGTTAAGTCTATGAGATGTGCGAATTGGAAAATTTTGCGCTCTGTTTGTTAGGCACAAGTTATAACGGCCAGTGTGACGTATGCCGTGATTCTCGAGTAATTGCGTCATTTACGCCGGGGACAAAATGTTCCGTGCCTAGCTTGACTTCGCTGTTACCATATATTATTAAAATTTCTGTTTAAAATCTGAGCTGAGCAAGTGCTCTAATTGGTAATTTAGCAATTCGTAAATTGTCCAGTTAGAACGCTTAAGAGTTTTTATTTAGCGAAATTAGATTCACTAGCTCTGCTGTGAACTTAATACTAATTTACGTTGCACATTAATCACATTAGTACACTTAATTGGATTACGTGATTGTTTATTTATCTGCAAGTGTAAACTGTAACTATTCCTTAAACTACTGGTACATTGTTTATTATTTTCATATTGTATTACTATATTATTATTGTTAGTTATTATCTTCCATGAAAATATAAGGTAGTATGAAATGTATTATTCCATTATGTTTGGGACACTAAAATAATACTCACTGTTCCTTGAACCTGCTGTCCTTAAATCTTACGCCTACTGTACATCTACAATCTTTTCAGATAAACGGGTGCCATACTGTGGTAAAATGTAGTGCACATCAAAACATGACAAATATGTTTACTAAACATTGGTTCATAAACTGCATCCTTTAGCAGATGTGTACACTATTGGAAACTTGTATTAGATATTTAGTCAACACAGACACATGTGCGCCATACTTTGTCCAGAGTCAGTGCACTTCAAAACAAGACAAAATGTCTGATAAACTGGTAAACGTGGGTTCGCGAATGCAGCTCTTAGCAGGTGAGTACGGTGTTATCTGTAATTACTTGAGAATCTAGTAAAATTTTGAAAACATATACATATTTGGTGACTGCATTTACGGACCCAAGCTTACAGACATTTTGTATAATTTTGATGTGTACTACCTCTTGCCATAGTTTGGCGTACTTGCATCGGTACTTACTTAGTCTCCTAGTACTCTTATTTCAAAAATGCAAGATGATCCGTGTTACATTCCAAGTGTGGTCAGTCCCCGGATTAATGCATGTGGGAATCGAATCGGACGATGCCACTGCTCGGCGGGTTTTCTCGGGGATCTCCCGTTTCCCCTGCCTTATCATTCCGGCGCTGCTCCCCATTCACATCATCACCCCTCACTAGCGCTTAAGACCTAGATGTTAAGTGCTGACCAAAATTCCTACAATCTTCAATAAAACAAAATTGCACATATCTGCTTAAGGATGAATTCGAGGATCATTTTTGCTGTAATTTTTTTTTGTTCTTGTTTTGATGCTGTCTTCATATTCCCACGATATTGCACACTTTTATCTGAACATCTTGCATAACTCTCATACATGTAAGGGATACAAATTACACAAGGGTATAAAGAATATTGCGTGACATGTATGAACAATTTCCCTTAAAAAGTAAAGCAATATTCATCACACAATAAAATCAGCGTTAGTTTTCAATAAAAATTACAAAATTTGGACGCATTTGTAATTTTTTTTTTAAATTTCATTAACGTACCAATTTCACATAACTTATTATTATTACTTTTTAAGGCGAAATGTAAAATCAAACAACTACAAATTGCACCGGTGGCTCAGTATCCTATTTAAATCACCAGTGAGGATGTTTTAAGACATACTTTTCATACCTATCGTCATGCATATTTGTTCTATTTTACTGTACAAACTTCCGTTGCGTTGAATGATTTTGTGTGATGTATTCAGTTCACATTGCTACCTAGCGTGTTGGATTGGCGGACGTTTGGAAACAGTGTTTAATTTAAGCGGTATTGCGTTATTGAATCGGCATAATGCGATGCAGATTGAAATGTGCATCGCAAATTGTGATGATGCAGAAAAAAACTTTTCATCACTAAATGAAATACAGTTTGAATAGATTCCTTGTCAGTCAAAGAATCATGAGCTGAAAATTAATTTGAGGAATGTGAAACGAGGCAAAGTATTCGCTGATATTAACTTAACTATTGATGTTTAAGCTTTCTTTGAAAATTTCTGCACAATATGCATTTAATGCGATGCGTTAAAAATAATGCATAATATTTTGCTGATGATACTCTAAAAAATAAAATAGCGCTGCTTGGAAATGTCCACATTCTCCTTACATAAATTGAAAGCAGGGCCGTAAAAAGTGTATTTATTAATATCAATATGTAAACCACGAAAGGAAGGTCTTGAAAAAGTAATAAACAAATAACATTGCCATGGTAATTATTCTCACATACGACGAAGGGAATTTTCTCAGAGTACTTACTTCAAAAACTGCCCTTATATAAGTTGCATTGCTGTCACGTCCTTCATTCTCAATTACTAAGTGACTTAGAAAGATAAAAATATTCTGAGCTGCGGAGCCAATAATTTTCAAAACAAATAAACCGGAACTTACGGCTTCTGCAAATTGAACTTGGGGGCACTCTCACAAAAAAAAAAAAAAGCTTTGGTGGAGCGTGTTACAGGGGAAATTTGTTGGCCAAGGAAAGACATAAAAAAGATAGGGGGAGAGAATATAAAAGGGCTTTGGGACAAAAAAAAACAGGTGACCGCTATAAAAGTGACGTTGAAATATGGCCTCGAAGCGTGTTGAAGCTGTAAACAATGACGGCTCGGATGAGAGTTTAATGTTTCGGGCTATGAAGTTTCTGTGTTTTTGGGGCGCAGAGCGAGGGCGGATGAATGAAAGGATGCATGAATGAATGGATGAACGCGTGAGAGAGAGCCGTGCAATCAAATGGAGTAGATCCGAACAAAGGAGGGCAACATATCAGAACCTCTGTAGCGAACGCAGGAAAGTAATTACATGGATGTCGTGGTCACAGATATACATTTTTTTTTACTCTCATTCCCAGAATTTCTTTTGGGTTCATTTGTAGTTATACTACCTTTTGGAAGTTTTTCGAAGTACGTAATTTTTAGCTGTAGTGGGAATGCGTATTTAATAGATACTGACATGCCGCTAAATAATTGTGTTACTATAGTAATGCAAACCTTTTCTGCTCAGTATTGTCTTCTCCTACATTGGAATTCAACATAAAGAGTATTGTTACTTTGGTAATTATATATTTTACAGTTTTAAAATAATACTGGCGCCAGCTGGATTCTGACATACATTGCAATATGAGAATTACGTACATATTAGTTAAAATCAAACAAAAATTAAATACCTAATAAATTATTCACCTACCTATAAGTCAAAACTTATTTATTAGAAGGTTTTGGGATGGTAACGTATTTCTGTGATTAAAGAAGCATGTTTTTTTACGAGAACTTTTTAAACATGCTTATAGCCTTCGTCTTTCGGCAGGGTAACTAAGCTGAAGCAAGTTAAGCAGGTAACTTAGTTTTATAAATTTCATATGTTGTAAACGTCATTAACTGCAATTTTATTAGTTTCATGTGAATGTTTTACCGTGGCAAATGTAAGTCATTATTTTTAACTAACGCAAATTAAAATATACTGGTTGTGTTTATGCTAACTCATGTAACATCTAGCATTGTCATCGAGATACGAATTACAGAAAACCATGATGCTAGTCGTGGTTATAAATAGTCACCATTAAATTTGTTAATGAATTCTGTGGCAAAACTGATGTTGAACATGAAGTAATTCACGGTATACAAACGGTTGTAATTGCAGAAACGTGTAAAATATTGATGACAACGTTTACCTAAAAGCCTGAAAACCACGATATCAGAAAACAGTAAAAACATGGATTACAACAGATAATTAAAGTTAGTGTTATCATCAGATAAGTGCATTTAAGTGTAGCGTAGACTGAAGAACTTGTGACATTAGATACTAGAATTAATGAAAACATATATAACACCGTAATTACTTCAAAATATATTTAACGTGTTGAAAAATTTGTATTTTCTTACAATTTGTTTAATGTTGTGTTTTGCGGCCGTCGGCCACATTCTTATGGCTACTTCACTTGGGCTATCTGACGGTAAACGTCTTACGGTTAAGTTTTAAACGCAGATTCCGTACTTTAGGACAATTTTATAACCTCTGATTCAAAGCGCCCTTTGAAATTACGTTAATGCCATATAACAATTTCTTGCAAATCCGCCATCACTTGGTTCAACTGATTTTAAATATTTACATTAAAAAATCCCAAATAAGTGTACATCGCAAAGGAAAATTATATCTTATGTTCTGGTGACTTTAGTGACCTTAGAGATGCTTACAAATGTAAAGCTTTTAATCCAAACTATAATAGTTTGTGTTAAAATAGTGTAATATAAGTCCTCGTAAGATTTTAATACTATACTTTAAAGTAAAGTTTAATTTAATTAATTATCCTATAGACTAAGGGACTAGGACAGACTGGCTGTGGCATATTGGCAGTCAATGACAGTGCAGCTGCCTCCTGACTTAGGTACGGGAGGAGACGAGTTCGATTCCTGTCTTCGGCCATTCTAATTTCGATTTTCCGTTGTTTCTAGAAATCGCTCCAGGAGTATGCTGTGACGGTTTACAAACAAAGGCAATGGCCGGTTCCTATCTGAGTTCCTGTCCTTGAGCCGTCTGAAATGTACTCACTGTCGACAAGGCGTAAAGGCCAAGTTAGTAAAAGTTCTTAAAATAAAACTCATATAAGCAGTCCGGTTCTTATTACTTGTTACGGGAAGCACTTGGGCTACAAATTGCTTCGTTTTGGAAAGGTTTTAGTCACGTAAAGTAAACTTTAAGAAACCAGTAATTGGTGCCATTTAAAAACACATCCTATATTTGGGTGCTTGCAACTATCAGTTTAGGCACTGAAAGTCGTCCTCGAACCAATCGTTAGGTATATGCCTTGTGATCAAAAGAAAAAATTATAATGTGAAACGTCGAAATACTGACTGATGCTCTTTCAAAACAAAGCAATCACATTTTAATTTAAAGTAAATGACTTAACTTAGAAGTTTGTTTATCGTCGGGAAAGATGGATGTTTGCTAGGTTTTAAACGTATCGATTCATGCCCGGCGTTGTTCTTTCGATATCTGTGTTGACATTCTACGGTGGGTTTTCTTGTTTCTTTAAATGGACAAGGGAGCAAATTTGGTGAATAGAAGTAGGAGAGAAACAAAATTTTTATATTAACGTATCTTATTTTCAAGCATGTTGAATTTTAGGTAATATCATTACATGAACTGATTTCCTTCAGTTCGTGGACTGCGTAAGAGTGCGTTGTAGATAAATAAACGCTGAAAACATTGATTAATTTGTACGGTTTTTTCGAAGCCAATATGGATAAAATACTCAATGACAATCCTAGATAATGGTATTTGTCAATTTTATGAGTAAATATCTATCCAGAATTACTCATTCGTTACGCGTGATATCTTGCGCCGCAGTTAAATGCACGAGGTTCCGGCGTCAGATATTGTGCCTCAGAAGTTCGTAACACTGGAAACAATTTTGTTTAAAACGTTGGCTAAAACTATTGCCTAGGATTGCTATTGTTTAATTTTCGCAAATTGGCTTCAAGAAACCCACAGTTATAGATAAAGGCTTTTAACGTTGAATTATGTACCATGCCCTCTTAAGGGGTTTCCTTACCTAGTTTGCGAAGTGAAGTTAAAATGAAGAATCAATGTTAGCTTAGTTGTCTATGGGTAAGTTTTAAAATTTACTTATTTATAAAAACTGCTGTACGCAATTTTTTTAAAATGATTATTACGATATGTTAAACGTATAGAACGTTGAGTGGTTGAATATTTATTGTCCAATTTGATCCCCCACTGAGCGCTTTGGAAAACGTCAATGCAATTTTTTTTAAACATATAACGTTTTGATATAAAATCTTTACAATATGAGTTAAAGTATCATTTACGAAGATTCACACAAATTATAATCTAGCCTAATGCAATATAATGTGTGCAGTATAAGTTTTTTTAATATGTAAGAAATAAGTGAGGTAAGTGTTTTAGTAAACGTCTCGTTAACAGCGAGGTCATTTGAGACGGTACACACAAGATGACAAAATGTCAGTAGCTGGGAGAGGAGTCGTCCAAGGCCTTGGCTAAGGAACGGACGCAGCCCGAAGTTACGGAAATATAAAGTACCTTTTGTATAATCGTTCGACCCCTCCCCTTCCTCCCCCTTCGGGAATGATTTCCATGAAGCCGCTTGATATTCGCATGTTGGAAACAACGGCTGATGTCTCTGCTGGTCAACAAGTTTTATAGAGGAACTTCCGTTTCTCACCTCCGTGTTATTTTGTCGGTGCTCCATACTTACCTCCCATAATATCTTAACCAACCGCGTATATTAGTCAGTTTAACGCGTTCCGTTACACAGAGAAAACGGTTTGCTAGTCAACCATATATCGATTTGTGTACGGCGAAACAAGTATACATTTGACCCAACGAAAGTTTCGTTGGCTGAAAAATTTATGCAACTCGTAAAAAAATTGGTTGTATTGTAAATCATATATTGGCTAAACAGGACTAAATTTCCACGGTTTTTATGCCATATGAAAATATCTACCTTAGATTGTACTTCACATAACCTTCCATCGGCTGCACAGCATAGAGAACAAGATAGAGGGCAAAGTAGAGTATATTTTAAGAAACTGCCTACAGCAAGATATCCCATATCCCTGTTACAAATATTCTCCGCCCACTGCAGTCGCATGGAAAAAAAAAATGAGGAACCATTACACGAACAACTTTAACTTAAACGTTACAGATTTTCGCAATTGGTAATCATGCCGGACAATGCTACTGGTCGGCGAGTTTTCTCGGTACTATACCGTTCCCCCCGCCTCTATATTCCGGCGTCGCTCCATGCTCGCCTCATGTCACCCCTCATCGGCGCTAAACATCCTAGACAGCAAGAGCTGGCGAAAATCTCTTCACTTCATTTAAATGTTACAGAAACCTTGGTGCGTGACACGCAGCCTAACGAATACCAACTAAAAAATATGATTAAAATAATTAATGAATAAAGACTTGTATTTTTAGGTGCGCTATTTCCTTTCCATTAACGTCAATAGGTCTACTATATGATATTTCCTGAAGCAACACTAAACACAGTTTATTTTAACATAGCTAATGTCTCGAAATGTAGTACCCTGATAAATGCAAAGCTAACGAAATATTTTACTGCATTTTTAATTACTGGAACGCTGCAAAGAAATAATCCGCGCTAGTTGTGTGCCTTGCTGATAGGAGCCTTGTGGCACGAGTTTCGCATCTTCAGAAACAACTCCGTGTGCCCTTCACTGACCCAGCGGCAGTGCAGTGTCCAATGTAAAAAACACATTTCCAGTTTTACTCTTACCAGTGAAAAATAATACAGAAATTAAAGACAATTAGGACTCCTTACAGAATTGTTTTAGGTCTAAAAAATTAAATAAACGTGTAATAAAACGAAAACTGATGTAATGCAAAATAAAAATTCGAACACATGTAACTTTTCTGCGTGTAGTTTCACACCCTATACAAACTCAAATTCACTACTCATTCAACACGAGTGTCTTGAAATGGCTCATAGCAGTTCATCAGAACATTTGTCCAATTATACATACATAGAAAGGTTTGTTATGTATGTCATTCGCTAAGAAAAAACTCGACGTATACTACACGTGTTTGGGCTAAGTATTTTGCTGAACATCACTTATGTCTGTTTATACAACTTTTCACTTTCCAATACGTGTACCAAAAATACAGTGCAATGTATATTTGCCTTGCATATAAATTTGAAGAGAAGTTCTCAGTTTTTTCAATAAAACATGTCAACTGGAAAGTAAATCACACGGATGAACATAATTCTGTTGGTGAGAGAAGCACAAGGTTGCTTGATTTAGACTAGATGGAAAAGGGATGTTTGCGATAACCCGACCGATGCGCGCTCAGATATAGAGAGGGACAGAGTATAGTTGATAGCACAGGTACCGTAGAGATCAAACCTTCCCGCGTTCATTTGTTCTCTGAGGACGTAACGCAAAGGGAGGGAATTTACGGCACGAGCTGTACGCAAGGAGAAATAGGACCTAATAATGTGAGTGCTTTCTCTGTGGCGGGAACCAATTGCAGACAAGGCCACGCCTGCGACTTGCAAATGGTGCCTGCTGGTAATACCCACATACATTGCCCGTTAATTCGCAGACCAACTGAGAGTAAGTACCCTCAAAGAATAATCGCCCATTTCGAACATCATGCAGCAAGCTTCAAATAGAGGAAATTAATTTATGATGCCGGCTCTATTGAGCCGCCAATCGGAAACTCACTCTCTCTCTTTCTTTCTCTGTTTTGACTGATCTGTAAACAGGTTCCCACAACTATGGAAATGTTCACACCGAAGGTCAAACCTGTTCAGTTAAATATATTTGGCAGCCATGTTTGATCGTGTTCAAAGCTTAAATATGTTTGCGAGGTTACAAGGCTCTATGAACTTTCTAGCCTCAACAAACTTGGAACCTAAAATGTAGCGTATTTAATTATTATTGCATCTACACTCAACATTCGTGATTTTTTAATTATCATATTACCTCTAACTGAAATGCTGCTGTGTGTGTAAAGCGGATATAATTATTTTACGCTTAAAAGTTAGTTTAATTTAACGAGTGAAAAATGTCGGACCACAAAGCAGCCATATTTGTTACACACAGCTCGTTTCTCCAAGCAGCCAATAGGAGAGGAGCATCAAATATATGTCGTTCGAACTACATATGAAATCAGTTTACTTTGATCGAGAACAGACTGCTATCTTAACTCGTTCGTATCTCGTGTAACTGCTTAAAAACTGAACATTTCGTATGCAGTGTGACCACGGCTTGTAACAGGGGTATTCAACCATTACCTAAGCTGCCTGAAGCCTGAGTTCCAAGTCTCGGTTCACTAGTTCAATATTTTTCAAATTTTGGTATCTTGAGATAGAGCTAATAAGCAGCTTAACTTGCGCGTTCAATAAATAAAAAAAAAAAAAAAACGGAAGGACTAACGACAAGCCCCGGATTTAGGTAACTTAGCGCCCTAGGCAGGTTAAACTTTAACCTCATCCTCCCTTAACAAATTTTACGTTTTATGTCCTGTTCTGGTCGTTAAGCTAATGTTTGCAGGTTGTCAGGCCGGCGAAATATTATTACACTGATATTTGTGTTGAGCAGTGAGATTGAGAAAAAACGAGCTTGCATGAAATGAATAAAATTACAAAGTTTGTAAATGTGTACTTAGTTGGTAATTTCATTTAATGTAAGAAAATAATTGTCTTAATGCGATTTGCGTCCCACACCCGTCTTCTCCTAGCTGCAGCCGTAGGCAATTGCCCAGTCCGCCCAGTTATAATACGGGGTCTGACTAGCAACCATTGCTTGAAATATTACTGTGCAGTTACGATAAGACACCAGCACACAATTGTTTATATTTACACAAATTTGCGTGGCAGTAGCAAATGTGCCAGCATGAAAAAAAAAATCCTGATATATCTGCCAGCTTTCAGCATGTGTGCAATCAAATTTTACCTTTACAGGGCTACATTAAAAACAGTATATCGATAGAGCAGTCAAGATTTAACATTATTATAAAAAAATTAATGTATCACTACTAAAATAATATATTTCTAGTATACAACTTACAGAGGGTACAACTTAATATTGTGTATGCACGTGAACATTAATTATTAATTGATCTATACTTTCTGAAAGTGGTAGTAACTTTTCAATACGGCCGGTCGTATTAAAATATGTCTGACGTGATTCAGATTTACATTTCACCAAATTAATTTGCGACATGAATTTAGTATGAAATATAGTTACAGTCAATAGATGCGTTCATAAAACGAAGGCAAATGCCTAAATAAATATTAAAAGACACCAAAATGTTTCATTTCTTAAAGTTAACTAAGTTTGGTTGTTACTTAGAACCCACTTTAGCTATATTCTACAAAAATTGGCCCAAAATCTATTCTCGTTGGCGGTTAGCATTAACGTATTTGACGGGTCCTCCTAACCCAAGAAAAAGAAAGTAATTCACACAACCACCCCCCCCCCACACATATATATACATACACACACAAACGTACACAAGGCAAATTATTTCTCTTTTTACAAAACAAAAATCCCGGAACCGACCCCGCCGAGGACCGACCCCAGATCGCCTTGGTGGAAGGCGAATGGTCTGACCAATTAACTTTCAACTATAGCACCACCCATCAAGCGCTTTATCACCAACTATTTTGGAAGTTGAAAGATGTAATTTTTCTGCACAATTCTTGGGTGGTTGTGAATTTTCGATTCTGAGGAACGTGTGATGATTTATCGTCCACTGTTCACATTGTTACATGAATAATTACACCGAGAGTTAACTTCTCAGAACAGCGTGTAAAAAACTGGACCTTCAAACAATTGTTTAAAAAACGCTCGGAAACTGTATCGCAGGCAGTTCAGGTAATAATTTTTGTTGAATCGAACCTAGAGTTGAGAACAGGAAGGGCGAGTGGGGGAAGCAGGACAGACAAACGGAGAGAGAAAGCGAGACAGAGACGGATGGGGAGAAATCTGGATTTCATTTGTCATCCAAGAGCTCTGTCACAGGCAGGGTATGGGAAGGGGATTGTAGGGTGCGGACGGTTGGAATGGGCAAGTGGTAAAGGGTAAGGGGGAAGGGAGCTAGCAGATTGAGAGAGGACAAACATGAACCTTCCTGCTGATTGCATCACACCTCGGGAACATGACAGAAGACACCGGAGGGGTGGTGCGAGAAGATTGTGTTCATGTCAGCTAACACTCTCTCCTCCCCCTCCCCTTCCCCAACCCCCACACACACAAAAATTCCCCTTTGCACGCACTGTCTCAATTACGTTCCGAGAGTATACATTTCAAAAGCAACACAATATTTCGCGCCATTGTAGGTTACGTTACTCGGCTGTGCTGAGAGAGACGTGCCGGGGAGAGCTGATTACAGTCGGCTATAATTTGCCGGAAAAACTCTTTTCTTTGTGGTTCTCGTGAATATGTTCGCCTGGACGAGCACGTTTTCGTATGGTTATTACTGATCACATGTTGCTCATGATGTTTGTCACTGCAGGAGTTCAATGTTTCCTAAAACGATCTTATTTATATTTCATATGTTTAGCATCGGGCAGTGATAATCTTAAACTACATATACACTACATTGCAAAACATGTTATATTACGAAGTTGTATAATATGTAAAAATATAAGGAAGAAATTATACAAGCTATACGCAACAAACTTACACAACTTATCGCAAAATTGTGAAGGAAAATAGTTACGCAACAACATGTTACATCAGGAATTATGTATTGTAAAACATGTTACAGACTTCCCATGCAGTATCGTTTAAGATCAAAGCAAGTTTTATAACTAACTGTTTGTATAACATGATCTACCTCATGTTTTATAGCGTGTGCTAATACATGTTGTAACACATGTTGGATTTGTTATATAACATGCAACTACGCTCATTACATGTTGCATGGACTTCTCTGGCCTGTAAGAGGGAAAATAAGGGTGAGAGAACGTGTTTTCCTACCCCACTTCCAAGTAATTTTCATTGTTATATCATTGTTATGTGGCTCTATATATACAACTAATTTGCAACCACAGTTTAAATTATAAATCGGTGTGAAATTTTATTAATTCTCAATAGAGCAGTTTTAAGTACAACAAGTTTGCAACCATTGATTTAAAGTTAAGTATTTCTCAATGAAACGGTATAAAAAAATTCCCCACGCATTTTAATAAACTACGTAAAATTTCTTGAAGAATACTGCCTTACGAGCAACAACAATTTTTTTGTTTTGTTTTTATTTTTAACACTTCATACCTTACAAACAATTTTTACATTATTATTTCACTTAAAATATAAGCAAAATATGAATGTACAAGTTGAGACGTTAATGCTAACCTCGTGGGAGTACACACCCGAAGACAAATAATTAGGGGAACGTATTGTAACATTGTGCATACTGTGATTCATGACGGTTAAGAGATGGCAACAAAGGCGGACATTAAAGCTCTCTAAAAAAAGTGTACCATAAAGTAAGGAGCAAAACTGAAACTGCCACGTCGTGCACGATAGTGTTTCAGGCTGCCTACCTCCCAGCCGTTACGTTTATATGTATATTTATACATGTATTTATATGTCATATACTTTAATTTATTTTATAGATCGAGCGAGATGGCGCAATGGCAAAACGTTGGACTCACATTTGGTAGGACCGGAGTACGATCCCCGACTCCAGCCATCATGATTTCGGTTTTCCATGCTGAATGTTAATATAATGTTTGGAATATCGATTTCTATCTAGACGTGCAGTAGTCACAGCTCATGGACAGTAGGTCAAGGGTATCGGGTTCGATTCCCAGCCGTAAAGGAACGATTTATAGTTACCTCTCCGGGTACAGGACTGGGTGGTTGAGTTGTCACTCATCTCCAACTTGTTGAAGGCGAACCACCGTAGTTTCATCCTCACCTAGTCGCGCCTCAAATGTTCTCCATAAAGGTTGCAGGCCCACCCAGAGAAATTTCGGGCCCCTGGGCAAATGTGAGTTTGGGCCCCCCACACACCCAATTTTTTTTACGGTTTGAAACACCTGTGGTTTGAAAAATTGACTCATCTGTAAACAATATGTTTATTTACTAGCTGGTACAATCCCCGCTCGCATAATGCCAGCCGATTGGCCATGTTCACCTCCGAAACCATTTGGTGCACCTGCCCATGGTACGAGTGTATGGTCCGCCCCGGGCCCCTTGAGACCCCGGGCCCCTGAGCATTGCCCCCCCCTGCCCCCCCCCCCCCCCCCCCCCCCCCCCCCCCCCCCCCCCCCCCCCCCCCCCCCCCCCCCCCCCCCCCCCCCCCCCCCCCCCTCTTGGCGGGCCTGTCAATCCAGTCTTCTGGCTGGAACCTCTCACCTCCCTCATCATCATCTACATCACCATCTACGTCTACATCATATTCATCTTCAACATCTACATCGTCATCTACATCATATTCATCGTCAACTACATCATTATCATCTACGCAATTTACATCACCATCTACATCATCTATATCTTCATCATTTACATCATCACAATTATTATCTAGAGGTGAAGGGATTCGCATGACGTATACTAGGGAGATTTTAGCACTCATGAGAAATAGTTTGAATGGGAACCACTGATCTTCGTCAACTTGTTTCAGTACCTTAGTGCACATATGGAGTTCTGATTCATTGTAATTGGCAGTGGCCTTGTGAAACTGCGTTTTTCATTTGAACGTGCCAGTTATGATAAGGTTACTGCGATACCCACACGTCTGTGAATTGCAGTGAGGTTAATTCTCCTTCAGGTTGGGAACAACGTGTGTTTCCTTATGGAAGAGTTTGATACAGGGAACAATTCTGCCGCTAGCTGCTGCAATCGCAAACGCACCTAGTGAAATACGAAACCGGATAAAAAAAATGTATCTAGGCGCGGTAAAGGGGAAAGTAATTTGATTTAATTTTAAAGTGAAAAGCAAACTAATTACTGCTTTCAAATTATCAACTTCGTGTAAATTAAAATTCAGGAAAGCTTTGTGATTCGTCAGTTTACACCTCTTAACGATACCAGCGATCAACGGACAGAATTTTCGTTGTGCCGGACTTTTAACATTAATATTTCCATTCTGATTGCAGTAAAGCGTTCAAGACTCGCGAGAGCCATGATCTTTCATTTCGCAGTGATTTCGAAAATATTTTTTGAAACACAACCTGATACATATATCAAAAATGTATTCTGGCAGTATTAACACTTATATATCATTGTTTGCATCTGAATTTTTTGTTGCGATACACCAAACAGATTTGTAGATTCCCCCCCCCCCCTAAAATATCACAAAAAATTTTGTTGCGAAAGTAAGCCAAAATGAAACAAAATTTTTTTTTTCTTACAAACTATACATTTTTAAAAAAAAAACGCTTTATGCGAATTGTGCATCGTTAACATGTTAACATTCAAAAATTTTTTTTCAAAACATTTGGTTTAAAAATAATTTAGATATTTGCAATTATCTGAAATAAATGAAAGGTCGTGGCCTTGAAAACTTCCATTCACTGACCACAAAACAGTGCTGCCGATGCAAGGCACTGAAAGAAACTTGTGCAGAAGAACTATCACCAAAAGTAGGAGTCCCTATTACTGAGTAGTAGCAGTGTGCAGGAGAAACGGTATCGAGCGCACAGAGAAAATCCTCTAGTGAGTGGCAACGTCCGCCACATTTCCGTCGGGAGCGACACCAGCTAGAGTAGAGCGCAAATCACCGTGTTCAGGAACACTTGGTTTATGACGGGGAAAGTTGAGTGTTTGCTAGGCTTCACGACTATATTGGATGTTTTATTTCGTTATTGGGCCAAAGACTAACTCTGGTTCGACGCTACTGGATGTTTGTGATTCACCTTCAAATAACGCATAACCTTCCACCAGTCATACAAATAGCAGGCTGCTACACTGTTTTACAAAATACCGTGGCACGAAAGATTCCTGCAATTCTCTACTAACCCCAGGGGTGGCATGTCAGGTTTTTCTTGTGGAGCTGAAGGAGTCGGGGCAAGAATTTTTTATTTTGCGTCAGTGATTCAATTTTATGTGCGTGCGTTAGTGTTATTTAAATAACTAAATACACAAAAAAACTTTTTCACTCTTTTCTTTCTAAATCCAGGGTGTCTTTGGCCCCCCTCCATTTTCGACATTAAAAACCTTATCTTCAGCAAAATTTGAAAAATACGAAGATACGTCCTGTCATGTTCCAATAACTTTAGTCCATTAGGCCGCGACATCTAATCTTAGAGTAAATTATCTCATTTTAGTAAGTCTGATAGTTTTCCTTAGATGTATGCGCCCGTAGTCATGTATGTTTTGACTTTGACACGCTTTTATTTGAATACTATGCATGGTTAAAAAGTTTCCATAAGAGGAAAATGCAGTCTCGAGCGCCGTCTACAAAACTGACATAATTTCGTACTCAAGTAAAATTTTTGATTTCACACTTGAACGGCCTTAATGACCGTCGGACGAACTGTTAACACTGAATTGAATTGTGCTGGTCAGCGTCTATAGAAAAGACTTGAAGAAACCTGATGTCAGAAAAAGTTGGATGTTCAGCCGGGAGGGGCGCTACTAGTGGAAAAGTTCCCGCCCTAGCGGTGTCGTTGGAGAGGGAAGGCGGGTTAGAGGAAGATGCAGCGCGGTGAGAACAGAAGTTGGCTGCGGCCAACGAATGTGTTTGCCCTCCCCCCCCCCCTCGGGCACCGCATACCACGTCGATTAAGCAAACGAGAGGTTGAACTCGCGCGAGAAAGCGCGTGCTGGAACTTTCCGTATACGGGTCGAGGGAACTCGCGAGAACTGGCCGGGTTGGTGGGATGACGGGGGAGTTGAATGGGAGATGGATCCTGACAGAGATGAGAGGGCAACCCTCCCGCCAAAGTAGTGAAAACTGCCCCCGGACCGAACCTCCAATGTTAGGCCAGCTGTGCCTCTTCGCCCCGTTGTGCGCGGGCGGGCAGGCATGTACGTGCTACTAACGTGTTGCTGTTGTAAAGTATTAACGTGGTAGTTGCCTTAAGGGGGAGTGTTAGATAATTTTCTTGTATTTTCAGTTTTCGAACCATAACATTTATTCAAATTGTACTATAAATATTTTCTCTTCGACAAAGTGTGCCTATAGGATATGTGTTTGGTAAACTGCTCGACATAAATTACTGAATCTTTTATAATTAATTTGTCATGCAGAATCATTACATGAGAGTAATATGTTAATTTACAATAATGATTATAAGTCCAATATACAAATTATATATCACACTATTGTGGTCTCCAATTCATCACAAATATCTGCCATGCTTCAACTTTGGCACCTTTAAAAAAATTATTTTAAAACAAATGTTATTGTACAAAACGGATAAATAAAATTTAGGCTCTGTCGCTCTACTTTAAAGTCCAGGTGACGTTCAATTTCTTCATAACATAACTTTCAAATATATTATTTAAATATAAAAGCCAAGTAAAGCATATATAAAGTCTTAAACGTCAAATTTGTTTTGTTTATCAGTACCGTTGTGATTTGTGAAATCGTAATGAGGGCTTAACTTAAATTTTATTAGTATTTTTTGTCTCATCAGAAATGACGGAAAGCATAAACCACACTTCGACTTACAAAATTATATTTAGTGGGTCTTCTGATGTATGTCATGCTTAACTCTGGATGTTAAAATTCAATCATAACAAGTAGTTACGAGGAGACAAGCATGCAACCAGTTTATCTAGGAAACTCCCCGTTTATGGTCATGGATCCGTAGTTACGCCTTTTTGGCGAATATTGTATCCTAGTTCCTAAAAGATAGTAGATATCGTAAATCCGTTACATTGGTTTGTTGGAAATTTGTTTTACTATGTAGCTTATTATTCTAAACAAAATAAGTATATAATGTTAGCTAATTATCTTTTAAATTTTTTAAGTTGTTGACTAGTCAAAATCATGTACTGTAATTATTGCCTAGAAATAATAAAGCAGCAGATGAAAAAATAATTTTCATCACATTTTGTGTAGCAGGCTTTACGATAGTTGCTTTGCTCCGATATAGAACGTTTTTAAAAATATTCGAAACAGAAGAAAACAGCAAAAAACCTTTGCCTTAAACCACTCGACCTGCAGGTAGGACATTATAAATAAACTTTCTTCGTTCTAAAATAATGTTTTTTCCTGTAAAGAAAGTTTTGTTTAAAATTTCGCTATGTAAATTTTTGTTTCGTTTGTGAAATAAAGAAAATATCTTGCTTCTAAAACAGTCAAGCAGAACTATTTGTGGTGAATTCGGTTGTAATTATTTAAGACAGTTTTTATGTTATTTTTTGTCTATGCTACAAAAATTCACCAGAAGAAATAAATAACAAAAAATATTTATTTACTAGAAGGAAAACAGTTGGTAATGTTTGTTTTTGTTTTCTCTGAAAGTACTTTTTTTTTGCTACCGTGGTTATTTATAGATTCCTTTTCATCCACAGAGGTGTTACGGTATTGCCAGAAAAAGTAACTAAACCCTTTTCTTAAGGCCTACTTTAAACCTATCTGTACTCTTCCGCCTCATATAAATATTAACATTTCACGATGTTTACATGCTAAAAAATAAATTACTCCAATTGGATGAAAATAGGCCTAACACAAATGCTGAAGCAGTCACATTAACGAGACAGACGTTTTATAAATTAGTGCCCGTTTTAATGTCCAAAAATAAAAATTAAGAATTTTCAGAAGCTTCTATTCAGAACGTTTCAATTCAAATTAAACGTACTAAGTGTAGATCGATTATTTATATTTCCTGCCAATACTGCTGAAAAATATACAATCGAGATATACTGTAGGTAGTTTTATCACATCGCATGAAACTATGGGCAAGGAATTTTTAGTCTTCAAAGGTTGCTTTCAGAACTTCCTGCTACGCTGATACATCTATATTTAAAACTGTCTTCCTTCGTAATCGATACGATGACTAATGAACTAAAAACAGAGACAAAGAGGGCATATAACCTTTCACACTTATCCTTTATTCACCTACACAGGGGTGTATGTCGAACGCTTGATGAAACACTGAAAGAAAGTTATTTACGTCGTAAAACTCTCGCAAGTATTTATTTCAATGTCCAGCATTTTTTGTTTTACTGCAGACTGAAAAAGTGTTGTCTATGTATGTGTTCTCATAGGAATGTTTAGCTAAGGTACTGTGGCGGATGTAATACACTCTAAATCTGAATTATTGAATATGCACTGCATCACGCCAATGGATGGAGCAGTTTCAACTAATTGAATCAGTTAGAAACCACTGTAAAATCGGTGACTATTCGCTGATTCCGATAGAGTGCCAACATTCCGCAAGTTAATAGTGAATGACCACAGATTTCCAGTAATTTTTCACTGATGTAATAAGTGAAAACTATCCTTTGAAAACACCTGAAAAAAACTGTAAATATTCAGTTATTCACTAACTAAACACTGACTATTTTAACTGATTCAAATTGTTGAAACCACCAGCGCTTAAACGGAAGTGTTAAGACAATTTTATTGTATTTTCAGTTTTTGAGCCATAACAATTATTCAAATTGTATTACCAAAACTTTCTCTTCGACAAAGTATAGGATATATTTTTGCTAAACTGGTTGACACAAATAATAATGGAAAATTTCGTTAATTTGTCATGCAGAATGATTGCAAGTGAATAATAGGTTAACTTTCAAGAATTCCCTTGAAGAGAATTCTTCATGTCAAATTAATGGAAGATCCCACTGTTATGTATGTCAAGCAGTTAAGGCTACCACGAAATATCGTATGCTTTGTCGTAGATGAAATTTTTATAATACAATTGGAATAAATGTTAACGGTTCAAGAACTCAGAAGACAGTAAAATTGTCTATCACCCTTCGTAAGACCTATATGATGTCCAAAATATCTTCATTTAACTTCTGTGTATATCAGCTTATGACAACTGGGTGATTTTGCATTTACTTGCCTATGATAAATCATTTTATTGCTTAGGTATTTATTTATTATCCACGCAATAAACCTTTTTTTACACTTAAAAAAATTCGAAATGTTCTGTCTCGTGTTAAGTAAGAATTACAGGTTTTCTAGAGAGGTAAAATGCACCACGTCGCTTGTGCCTATACGTATTTACATTTACTAAGTGAATGTAACTTTTTGAACTTCAAATGGCATTATTTAGGCACGTGTTAAGCTATTTACGAGCTTACAGAAGTCATATTTTGTATACACTATTTACCAAAATTAAGTTGACATTGATATGCATTGAATGACAATTTCGTCGGAAAATTTCAAACACGAGATAGGTATCATGTAAAATATTTAGTACATAAATAATTTTACGTAATGTTAAAAAATACTTCCGTTTTAGGGTGTTTAGTGTCGATTTTCTTACATTAAAGTTTTATTTTGTTCGATGCGTTTTATCAAACGTTTCGTGAGACATGAATATCCTTTTACTTAAATTTGTCTAATATGAAATAATTTTTTTACAGAAATAATTTGGTAATATTTAAAATCCGTCCTTTTTTAACAACTTTGTTGGTAGGGTTAAGAAAATTGATTAATGTTCGTCACATATTGCGACACACATAATGTAGCTATTTTATCACTTCATATTCTCTTAGGCTACGAACATGAAAAAAATGAAAGACGCTTTTTTAAGCATGATCTGTAAGAAATAAAATTTGCACAGCATCTGCAACCGTGTAGGTAAGCATATAGTTAAATATGGCATGTCGTCTTTATTCAGGGGCACAGCAAATCAATTTCTCATGGGGGAGGGACAAAATTAATACAACTGCGATTCTAATTTTCATCTCTAAGGAGGTACAACGGACACCATCTTCGACTGAGCTTGCTCTGATATCAACACCCCATTATTATAGACCACGAAGATGGCGTCGATGAAACGCTTTCAGCAAAATAATTGTGTGGTCTGGTGGTGGAGGATATTGGGTTTTGGTTTCCCCATGAACAGATTATAGATAGATATCCATGCGGATATCTATGGCTGTGCCTTTGATCTGTAGGCAGTGGCTGTCTTGGAAACGGGAGATATTGTTTGTTATACTATATCCTTTCCAAGATTACAGCTTGTGTCACTCCGCCTGTTCCCGCGCTTGAACGACATTGGCTGTGCAACAAACCGTCGCACTACCTCCGCGTGTCTCGCGAGCTGTCGACTGGCGACAAGTGGAGAAACGGAATCGCGCCTCGCTGTGGAGGAAATGGAATCACGATGGACGTGGCGTCGTCGCGTAAGTCGTAGTTAATCCATTCCATCCACATTTAGTATTTCATGCACACAGAGTGATATTATATATTATAGAGGATTAAAAAATCGCAACTAAACGATAAAATTACCTACCCCGAACTAAAACAAAGCACTTTAGCGTAGGATCTATTTCCTGTCGCAACGACATTGTTAACTAACCAGCCAACCAATGGTCGAGAGCTCACCTGTGGCAGTGTTTATTTCTACTGCAACCTTGGAATGGATACAGTATAGGTTAAGTCTGGCAAGTTGGACCAGGAATGCTGTGGTGGGTGTTGGGTAGTCTCTGATTGAGGTAGTATTCGATGGCAGACATTCCTCATGAGTGGGGAATGTTAGTGTAGAGGGATGTAACCACGCTTTCACCGTCGCCGTTGTTCAGTGTGTCTGAACCCCTTGCCTGATGAAGCTGGCCTAGCCAGCAAAACGTCGCGCAACCGTACAACGATGTGTTCCTCCCTTATTATACACTGTCAAAACACTTCCTAAAATGTTTAGGAAGTTATCCCAGACGTAGTATGGGACAGTTACCATACTTCCGTCTTGTATATATGCAAACTTTTACAAATGTTACAAGTCTGGTAACTTTAATATGCATTTGACTGTTTTATAATTAGATTAAGGAGTGTTACCATGGATGTATGGTAAACTATTCTACCATACCTACTTTCTTAGCGCTCCTATACGTTTGTCTGGTAAATTTACAAACTATTTTTTAGAGTGTACATTGTATCACAATCAAGAAGTACCAGCCTGTGAGTATCTCAACCTTCTGTTTGATTGGTTAACCTAGCGGCCAAAACCTTCTACACATACTTTCCGTTGTAAGTTAATTATACGTACTTATAAACATAGGTACATTTATTTAGTATATTTATTTTGCCTTTACGTTAGTTACGTTCTGACTGACTTGACAGATGTGACTAAGAAACGTCACGCGCAAATAATATTTCTTGGCGAATTTACATCTACCCTGTGTTGAAGAGAAGCTGAAAAATCCCTGAGTGCAACTTGCCATATCTGCAAATATTTCCAGCGTCCTGTTCAGCAGCGATGAAATTTGACGTGCAGCGGACACACCCATCGTTCAACTGTCTGTCGCGTGCTCCTGGTAAGTAGGTCAGCGAGAGGCGATGTTTCAGCTTGTCCGCTGAGCTGCAGTCTGTGCCGTTGTATGTCTGTGATCGTCTGTCTAGTTGTCAAGCGCCGAGAACTTCGTGTAAAAATATATGCGGAGTGTAAGTAAAATATTTCTCCCCTACACCTCCATTTCTCTCCATAAAATTCCAAATATTCTTAAAATAAATAAATAATACAGTTTCACATGAATAAACATTAAAACCAAGATCATTAATTTCGACTGCTTTCACGATAAATATTATTTTTATTCCTTAACTATAGCATATGCCTAAACAAAGTTGCACAGTTAAGTTAAAAATTACTTTTGTTACAAATTTATATAGAATTGGCTAATTTGTTGTTCATTAACGAGAATTTACTTGATTACATAATTAGTTGAAACCATTGTGTAATAATTATCGTAAAGTCTGGCTGGCGCTTGAAATGCGTGCAGCGTGTTCAGATAAGTTTTCTTTCTTTAGAGATCAGTAAATGTGCGTCCACGATGCTTATCTATGAAAAGAAAACCAAATTCAGACTTCATTTAAAATTGACGTTTTTAAGAAACCACGCACATAGGAGGCATTATTTCAAACCCCTCAAACTTGGCTCAAATCGGCTTTACCAGCCGGCCGTTTCTCAAGATATATGTCCCGCCATCGTTCTAAATTGAGGTCTACAAGTACGTCGGACTTTGCAAGACTGGCGGGTTAGATAAAATACAATTTCCACAGTAAAATCTCTGTGGCGGAACACTGGGCGTGTGTCTGTGACTTTCAGAAAGAGAGATTGGAGAGATATATTTTGGTCGTCTCTTAACATCATAGTGAGGGGTGACATGAGGTATGGAGCAGTACAAAAATCAAGAGGAGGGGGAAACGGGATATCACCAAGATAACCCGTCGACCAACGGCATCGTCCGGCAAGATTTCCACGTGTGAAAATCCGGGGGCCCGACCCCGCCGGGAAGCGAACCCGGTTCACCTTGGTGGGAGGCGAGTGGTCTGACCACTCGGCCACCGCGGACCTTGCAACCTTGGGCGTAGAGGCGATATCACAATACGTGTGCCCGCCGGGCGTCGCTCGTAGTGCCTAATTGATTTTCGTCTTTCACACACAAACACTTCATCAGGCGGCCGCCTTAATATGCGAAAAAATTTGACAACTTGCAAATAGTTTCTCGTATAGGCTGTTCAGTATAAACTGAACACTCAGCAGAACTTGTTATTAATTAAAATATGTTTTATTGGGCCGATATATGTTAACTTTTCAGAGTGTTGAATCGCTTAGACTGGTTTTTAGTTACATAGAAGTTTTCATATTGAAAATAGTAAAGGTGGCTGCAAAACAGCTGAATGGAAACTGTATGCAGTGCTCACTTTATCGTGAATGGCCTATAGTTTACTTACCTTACACATTATTCATTGACTTTTTAGCCCCTTGTAAAATATGTTGTCCCCTTCAGCGGTTTTGAGGAGAAGGGATAGAGATCGCTACTACATACCCTCGTTTGCCAGCCTAGCACGTTTTCAAAGCCTGTTTTATTTACCCCGTACCAGTGGCTGTAAATGTTTTGCAGTTTTAATTAACCACAATCGTTACCCCACCTGCCCTGTTGAATATTCCATTCAAATGGAGTGTCGATATTATTTGTATTTATCTTTTTTGCATTTCAGTAATAATTGGCGTTTAACCATAACATATTTAGGCCTAATACAGACGCTTTAATATCGTGCGAGTGGTTCTTCATTAAATGTATTGCGTATTCACGTACCCTACACTTCAGTTTATTATTATTTATTTATTTGAAAACCTGGTACATTTTTCAGTATAAATATTTAAATTATTTATTTCATTTGTGTAGACCTACAGGAAGGGACAGAAATACCTTGCTGATAAAGGAAGCAAATATAAAACCAAACCAAGCTAGACTTAATTTGAAATATTTATCCACGAACCTGGACCTAATAAAGTTGTACATCAACACAGTTTCAATAACACATCGTCCATTGTTGACACACATATGAGCAGTTCCAGAAAATTCTCCATCGCTTCCTAACATTCCAGGTGTACCAGTGTTATCATCACACACTGGAATATCTTAACAAAGCGATGACCTACGAAGTTACAGAAATCCTGAATTCACCGACAGGGCAACAGAAAACTCCCGAGGATGGCTCAATTAGAGTATCAACAAAGGCGAAGTAAATATTTAGTAAGTGTTGATGTACTGAAAGAAGACTTTTGTGGGATTTGTTCCCTGCCAAAGTTTTTTATTGATATCACAGCATTAATTTTTGCCTACCACAATGTATTAATAGTGCCAAGAAAATGTTTATGTAGTGAGCACTAAAAATGTTTGGAAGGGTAAAAGCAAAATAGTTTGTAGCTGCTACAATACACAAGGGAAAATTATTTTGTGGCGGCTACAAAATATTTCTGGGGTATTCACCACTTGAAATTTATTTTGTCGTTGCTACAAAAACAATTTGCTGTCACCATTTAGATATTGGGTTCACCAAAAAATTGTTGTGTGTTTACTACGAAATAATGTTGCAGGGAAGGCACCGTGTAAAATTTTTTTTTCAGTGTATTGGATGATCTTGTATCTTGTTTGGTTTTTTATAGCTTTACTCATCTGAGAGTTCTTTTTTGCCTCGGTATTTATATGTAGCAAATGCTTTTTTTAATTAATAATAAATAAAAAAAGTATGTCTTTTACCTTGTATTGACAGTTCCCGATAAAGTGAGCACTGTTTAATGTTTTCTTTGAGCTTTTAAGCACCCGTCTTTACTATTTTAAATTGAAAACTATCGTGAACCAAAAACCAGTTTAAAAATTTCACCACACTGACAAATTATCCTCTTTGGTCCCAATAAAATACAGTTTTAGGTTATTACAAATGTTGAAGAGTGCTTAGTTAAAAATAAACAGCCTATACCAATACCACAACGTGAAGTTGTTGATTTACTATTCGTGTTCGATGCGTATGTCCTGCTGCACCTCACGGGTCGGTGCAGGGTCAGGGTCGGAGAGGGTCGAGCTAGCTAAACGACCCGAGTAACTCGATCACGACTCCGGACGCGGGTGTAGGGAAACTGGGGCGGATCAAGTTTTGCGAGCGGATGGAACGAAGTTCGGCCTTAATCGGGTTAACCCCGTTGATGAAATTTTCTTAAGCGCCTGCGAGCGGAAGCGTCTCGCCTTCGACCGTCGCAACGAGCCATCGAAGCACTTGCTGACCCGAGACGGTTATATTAGGCCACGAGGTTAGCTTGGGCAGGGAAAAATTTCACATCGATGCGTTCAAAAGGTAACCCGAGTATAGAGTTCTCAAGTTTACAATTAGTCAAGAGACCCTGAATTGCTTTAGTTATCTAGAAACTCTGGCTGAGAAAATCTAGTTACTTACCTGCGCTTGTAATGCGTTGCACAGAATTGCTGTTATTATTTTTTTTTGCCGAAACTACTAAACGCGCGTTATATTTGTATATCTATGAAAATAACACAAACTTCAAACAATGTCACTATAGTTTCATAAATTCAGCACGTTTATTTAAAACATCATTTTTGGTCCCCTCAAAATGGCCGAAAATGGGTTCTCCAGACTGCCGTATCTGTGAAAATAACCGGATTCGAAAAACCCAACTATAGAAACAAGCATTAGACTTTGAACTTTGCTAGCCGCAAATAAAATAATGTTGTCACTGCTTCAAGCCCTATAGGAAAAAGGATAATAGTGAAGCACTGCACGCCATATGAGTAGCTTGCACGGAGAGGCGATAATACACCACATACGTCGACCAACGGCAACCTTACCGCTCCTGCGTCACACACAAACGCAACCTATCTAGGGATTCCCCTTAGGAAGCGTTCGCACACAGTCGGAACCTGAGCACGCGGCCGACGGACGTACACTTTGAACGACATCTGGACGAGTTCTCGTCTGAGAAGGTACTTGGAGGGATGGAAATCAAGGGAAGACATGGATTTGGGGGTGGATGTGTGAATGCATCTTATTAGATAGAGAAGATGGCAACACTTATCAACTAACTAGGTTACTATAACTATATTATTTGTTTAATAGAAGAATATGTATTATAAACGGATGGTGTTACATTACACTATTTAGCTGGAATCATTATTTTATAACTTAATCGTTTTGATATTTGAATATCACAACTTAGACTCTTAGTAACATAGACCCGACTTCTGTCTTTGCTTATGAACATGTTGTTGTAAGTATATTTGTTATGAGAATCTAGAATTAACAAAGCTTCTTGAAATGATACTCATTTGTTAACAAGGGAGGCTCCTTAATACACAATACAAATTGGTGTAAGAAACGATCAAGTGACACGTTTTATCATAAATGGGATGTTTGTGTTTTAATATTCCGTGTTACAGACTGCAGATTATTACAAATGCTTAAAACGAATTTTAGTTTCGTGCACGCATCATTCGTCAAAGTTAGACGAATAATTATTAATAACAACAATATTTAAGAAAAATTTCTTGTTTTGTGTAATGCACTTGGTTGTTCGCTTCACTAATTATATATTATATTTAGTAGACCTACCAACTTATGATGTCTGAAATCTCTGTTCTGCATATCTACCAATACGGTTATTTATTGCTATAGCTCATGTAACCTTATACACAGCGTGATATTGCATTGGTTCACACATGATTTTTGTGTGGAAAAACGACAGTGAAATATAAAACTGACATTTTTAAATTACAGCCCAAGCCTTTTGCGTGTTTGTTGAAATTACTTACGCCAGAAATAAGAGAACAACAAATACGCTTTAACTGACACGTCCACGTCATTTGTAGCTGTTCACACGGCTTTACATTAGATACTAATAAACTATAAACTTCTTCTGATAGCCTCTATCTGAGACACCAACGTAACTAAAACCACAACTAATAACAAACGAGCCTAATGCATTCAAATTTTTCGTCCCTGACAAATCTTTTAGTATGGCTTCTTTACTAATTGTTTCCCACAGCTGACTGCATCAACTCCACAGACATATTCGTAAACTACAAAACTCCGCCTCATTTAAATCTGTCCGTTGAATCGCGCTTCTCAAAATATGTCTACAGAGTATTTATAATGTGCATTTTTTTGTAGTAATATTGTCTTTTATACCATGCGATTCTTGATCAACTGAATAAAAAATGCCGAAACTTTAACTAAATGAATTAATTGCATCGTATATGTCTTCGAACTATTCCTACAACGGGTTAGTATTATAAATTGAACTGTTTATTGTGGACATACGGTATTGCGAATATTTTGGTGTGCAGGGAAAATAACAGAACTGCTACTTACGTATACAAATAGCATACTTATGCCGGACAATACCTTCACGTGTTCAGTGACACAAAAAGGACGAAAACTGGCATATTAATTAAACACCTTAAAGACAAGTAAAATATAATATGCAGGTTCAGTTTATTCGTTACTATTGTACGTTCATTTTCCACTGTTCGTCCTATGGCTACACCCAGCCACTAAAATTTGATTTAACACAACGGCGATTTAGTAACCCACTAAACTACTGGCGTGGTGTCGACCAACCTTAAATAAGTTGTCCGCCTGACTGGATGTGTTTTGCGTGTCCAAGTCCTGGAGGTGTGGCAGCACTGACGGCGACCCTCATGCATTCAGCATGCCTCGTTCTGTTCTCTAGGCGCAAGTAATTAAGGCCATGATCTTTCATTTATTTCGAATATTTGTTAACCAAATGCTTTGAAAAAAATTTGTACAGTCATACAATACACAATTTTGCCAGGGCGTTTTTTTTTTTTTTTTAATTAAGTTCAGTTTGTTAGCAAAAAAATATTTTGCTTCATTTTGGCTTATTTTGACAACAAAATGTACGATATTTCAGGGGCAACAGAAAAACTAAGATACAAACGATGATATATAAGTGTTGAATCTGCCGGAATGAATTTTTGATCTATGTATTAATTTGCGTTAAATATAAATATTTTCGAAACCATGGCACTTCTGGCCGATAGTCTCCCACCCCCCCCCCCCGGCCCCACAATCCCCCTCAATGAGGCATTCAGTAATGACACAATTATATTGTATGGCGTAATGTTAAAGATAAATATGTGTAGTTTTTGACTATTTATATTTTTAAGAGGCTGCGTCACCTCCATTGTTAACAATATTCATTTTCGTTTAATAAATGAAGGATGAGACGAATAACCGGCTATGTTGCTTTATAGAAACATTACATTTTACTATCATGTGAGTATTATTGAATGAAATCGGTACTGGGAGTTACTTAATAATAATAATAATAATAATATATAATATAACGTCTTTTTTAATAATGTGGCGAAGTTAAGGCATTTTACCTTTTCTTACACTTAACCACTTAAATTACATACAGTTTTGAATATTATTAAACATTAAGTGCTTACAACTAATAAGCAGAATTTTTGTTTAACAATTTTTTAAATTTAAATGAAATTAGAGGTTTTATCATCTGAACTTAAAAATTAGCTAAACCCTAATTACAAAAAAAATTAAAACACTGAAAAAAAAAATACATCACAGATAAAATACTCATTCACTCGAATAGTGCTACAAAGATTCCAGCTATTCATAATTAATGGATCACTCTAACACGTTAAGTAATAATTACATGAGGAAGTTTTAAGTGCAAGTAACAATTTTGTACACTGGATTCAAAACATTTTGATTTTATATACAAAGAATGAGATAAAATAAAACTTTAGACACTGTAGCTATTTTGTAGGTTAAAAGGTTTTCACACATCCATGAAAATTTATTTTATTTAATTAAGATCACATTTTCCTATTTAATATATATCACATTCATCACTGTAAAAATACATCTGCACACATACAATTTCAAATCCATCAACATTCACACGCAAAACGTCTATAGAGCCCAAAACACATTCACTTATACACAAAAAAAATCAGAGATACTCATAAAAACCAGACCATATTTATACAAGTCGATGTACCACATTCACAGTCATATATATATATATATATATATATATATATATATATATATATATATATATATATATATATATATATATATATATATATATATACACACACACACACACACACACACACACACACACACACACACATTCATACACACATTATTTCGGCACACATACAGTTTCAATGTCATCAACATTCACATGTTCATACATCTAAAGAGCCCTTATAACCAAATTCACCTGCTAATTATTGAATTATTTAAATGTTGCAAGCATAAAAAACATGTTTGCCGGTACTTGTTTAGTTACTGTTATACTGAAATAGCACTACACAATACGGATGGAAGTAAATGGAAGAATTATTTAAGATTTACGTATTATGTTACTATGGATTTAAATGATTTATTAGTTAAAGCATCTCTGGCCGACTGAGGGAGATCATTCCAAATTGTCGTGGCTATTACAGTAAAAGGATTTGTGCTGAGGAAAAGACAATTTACTTTGTATTTGTGACCTTGTATTTTGATTGTGAGCGTTTGTGTACAGGAAAGCGAATCTTTTTGAAAGATACTCCGGGCGCCCTGTTCTCAATACTTTTTCAATAAGTGTTGCAACATGTACTGCACGACGTTTCTTTAAATCAAGCCATTTAAGTTTATTCCGGAATTTAGATACGTGGTCTTTATGTTTCAGATTAAAGATTAGTCGGATGGAAGAATTTTGAACTCTTTGTAATTTGGTATTTAATTCTTCGGATAAATCATTGTAAACTACATCCGCGTAATCAATTATATGAGTTTCTAATACAATGTACGAAATGTTAGGTACTGCAATTAGATACGCCGATATTGAAATATTTTCAATTAAATCTTGCCAGATTTTTAATCAAGAAAGAATTAAGATAATCTCATCATAATAGGTGACGCGGGCTCTTACGGCCTTGTTACGGAGTTTTGCAGTGAATTCGAAAATATTTTTTTTATTACTACCTAATACTCATATCAAAATTTCGCTGCACCGTTTTGACAATTATATGTTATAACTTGTAGCTGAATTTTTTTGTAGAATTATACTGAACGGTTTTTTAGATTTCATTACCCAAAGTACCACGTTTTTCATCGTGAAACTAAGCAAAAATTAAGGAAATCATTTTTATTGCTCGCGAATGGTACATTACTTAAAAAAAAAACGCGTCCACAGTATTGTGCATCGTGTGATTGCACATTGACTCAAATTTTTTCAAAACTTTTGGTTAAAAAATATTTGAGTTATTGGCACCAGTCTGAAAAAAAAAAAAAAAAAAAAAAAAAAACTCTGGAACAAGCCCTTAAATGCTGTACGAATATGTCTTCCTGAAAAAAAAAAGTCCTCAGAAGTACTAATTTTCGACATCTTACCTTCATGTTCCGTTTAAAGTAGACTTGAATTTAAAGATGAAACTAAAATACATGTTATTTCTCAGACAGTAATAAATGCGAGTAGGCAGAGGGGACAGCGCTGCAGAACGCCAATGACCACGACCTCTGGCCGGCAGATCGCGTGACTCCCACCACCTCCCTCCCTCTGAGTGTGACGGGTGACACGCTACACTCGTCACCTGAGGTGTCGCCGTCGCGTGACTGCCACCCCCACCCCTCCGTCCCGCCCTTCCTGCCCTTTTCCTCTCTTCAGTCCTGTACGCAATTATCAAACACATTGGCATAATCCCTTGTTTTCACTATGTATTCGATATAATTATTTTTTAAGTCTAAACGGAGCAAATTTCATAACTCTGTGTGGCAGTTTTGTTTAAAATGATTTTCACCATGTTGGTTAATTGTTTTCAAGACATTACGTAATATAATTTTAGCTAATTAAGTAACTAACGAAATTTTCGTTAGTTTACTTACTAGTCGAAACTGTATACTTTCATATCTTGAAAAATTACCTGTCGTGAAGTAAATAACACATAATTATAAAAGCAAAACAATCAGGACACAGACATTTTATTTTTCACTACGAAACCAACTACAGCGATTAATAGCAGCATATTTTGTAAACTCGAATGTTCTTCTATCTGTATATTATGTAGCTTCCAAATACCAATAGCGCCATCAGTCTATAATTTTATATGGCGGCAATAACCACTGTTTCGTTGTGCCCCTTGTTCAGTTGTGTCCAGTTTACCTCACATATTACTTCTAATATAAAATCGCAAGAGAAATTTCGTAAACTATGTATTTTTACTGGTTGATATATATTTTTTTACTTAACAAATCACATGTTATAAAAAAACATTTTAAATTGCTTGGCAGATTTGTAATATCTGCCCACGTGTAAGCTTGAACAAATTATTATCATGAACACGGTTTAAACACGAGAGCATGGCGCGAGCGATAATAGGGATTTTAACATGTTAATTTATATTATAGAGTGGTCAGTTCCATTTTAAATATAGCATTGTGTAAAAAAGTTAAAAAAAAAATCGTCTCCTACACAGTGAAGAGATAAATATTGCTACAGGAATGAAAATGTGGGTAAAATCATGGGTATGTGTTTTTAAGTGTTTTGTGCATTAAAATATTTACTTTATCTCAGCGTCCAAGGTAAAAAAACAGCTTAAAATATCCTGTAGAAATGTGGTCCGAACCTATGGCCTGAACCGAGATGAACAAAAAAAAAACGGTTGTTGCATGCGTGTAGGTTAGCCAAGTACCGAGCTCGACCAGTGCCGTCGGCAGAAATTACCGGTCCCTTCTCTAGAAGATTCCTCCTCCCCAACTTCTTTTCAAGGTGTCATTATCTGCACTAAATGTTTTCTCCCCTTACCGTTATAAACAATTTAAAAACTTTGTATTTACGATTATTATGTCAAATCCTTAAGCATATTTAACAATATTAAATAAATAAACTTATGTTTTTATACTATGTAATTATGAAACTTTCCGGCGGCTTTCTAAAATACCAACTGATTTTAAAATAAACTTTCTTAGGATAGAAACAAAAATTCTTATAATTTGAAGATATTGAATTCTCCGTAACAATACAGTAAAAGTGAAAATATATTCCAGAGTTCACTCCAGCATCATAATTAAACATTAGGCCTACTCATTTAACATTTCTCTGCATTATGAAAATATAAGTCAATCTTGAAAAGTGACAAACAATTGAAATAAAACAGAAAGCATAAGAAACATAACAACGAAAAATATTTTGTTGAAGAGATGACTTCCGGTATGTACTACGACTGTACATGAAACTTTTACATTGGCAAAATCTTGGCTAATTCATACTAAATTGAATGCATGCCAAACCATTCAGTGTGTCTTCCACTTCCAGCATTGTCTACTAGTTTCTGTTTGAAAAATGGGAATTCGCCTTCTGCAACAATCACAGGTAAAGACAAAAATTTATTATGCCTAAACAATCTTCAAGGAGAACATCTCCAAATTAAAATTATAAATATTATTTAGTAATTTAGAAGAAGAAATACATATTGTGGTAAATCACTCCCAAACTGTACATTGAGAACTTTTTTGAGCGAGTGAGATATTTTAGTAGCGCCCAACATCGAGGTCTTCAGCGCTGGTGAGGGGTGACATGAGGTGAGTATGGAGCGGCGCCGGAAACGGGAGATCCCCCAGAAAACCTGCCGATTCCCACATGCAAAAATCCGGGGACCGACTCCGCCGGGAATCTAACCCGGATCGCCTTGGTGGGAGGCGAGAGGTCTGACCCCTTTGTTTTTTTTTTTTTTTTTTTTTTTTTTTTTTTTTTTTTTTTTTTTTTTTTTTTTTTTTTTTTTTTTTTTTTTTTTTTTTTTTTTTTTTAATGTTTGGTACAATGGCAAGGCTAACGCCTCGCCACTGCACCAAACATTCGCCCCCTTTAAGTTAGGTAATTAATGCATTCCCCAGTATCTTTGTATCGTGTAGTTGTCGTTGTATTGGTAAGGTGTCTTCTGGCACACAGACAAGACGAACACAAACACCCAGTCCTGAACCCGAGGAGGTGGTTGTAAATGTCACCTCCCCGGCCGGGAATCGAACCCGGGACCCTTGCCACAGCTGCCAGGAGCGCTAACCACTGAGCCAATTGGCCGGACAAACCCCTCGACCACCGCGGCCCAAGTTTTTTGAGATGACATATTTCATTTTGCTAGTAAAGAATGAACACCTTACGATAATTTTCAGGTTGCTATTTCGACAATGTTCAGATTCAGTTGGGATATGATCATGTTTAATAAAAGCAGTAAACATAAATAACTTTTTAAAAACTGTCTTCAGGGCTGATTTTACAAAGGTTTACTTTTCGATCGCCTTTACTTCGCGTGTCGTTCTTCTGTAAGCGCAATTGAATCATCCGTTGCAGGTGAAAAATCTTATTTCCGAAAGAGTTATAGTTCACTTGTTTCGTAGCATACGCATATTTTGTAATAGTCTGACTTAGGACAGCTTAAGACTGTTTTCCGCATGGGCGGGTATAAATACTTAGCCTGCTGAAAAGTAAGTTCAACTAGTTACTTGGTTATTCTAATACTTAATGGCCGAAATCCTTATCTTATGTACAAGGAGGCCATTCAATTAAGAGTAAATATTCGTTGCTATGAGTAATACACGTGAGCAAAGACGCGAACGGACTGCTAGGACAGTATATACCACGAGCATTCATGTTTTTATCTTCCCTCTGAATTTTGTAAACGGGCTTAGGACCGTCTTTGGCCGCATTTAAAATAAATGGATTTCTGCTCCTCCAGCAGCACATTCAGTAAGGTTTCTTCAAGACTGATTTTTTTTCAGGGTCCAACTTCCAGGCGACAAACGCACTGTCAGATTCATCTGTCTTCACGCTCGCGACACACACACACACACACACATACACACCTACGTATGTACACATAGCCCACGCTCCAACTTCCGCAAATACGCGTCCTCCACACATAACACGCATTAACCTCGCAAACATCACCATCCATCCCACTCAAAACTTCCTAAGCCTGCACACTGACCAACTACACATTTGATTTCACTTAACCTTCCTCTACTTATAGACAAAGGATTTGAGTGCCATGTTTGTAGACACCTCCTAGCAGCCTCAACTAGAAACTAGTGGCATAAACTGTAAGACTAGTGCTCTCGCCTCCTATAGATACTCACGCGCATATTTCGCGGATTATTTATATTTTCTTTGTGTACTCCCGTTTCCTCTGCCCTTGGTACTACCGTTTTCTTCGCCCATAACTGTTTACGTTAATTTATATTCTCTATGGGCACTCCCGATTTCTCCATCCTCACTGAAAGAAAAGTATTGTTGCAGGCATCGTACTTCTGTTAAAATAGTGACAAACAGTCCAGTTTGTTTGTTGATACTACCTGCGTTCTTCCTACAACAACCTGTTCAGTAGAAGTAACAATATGTTCTGTAAGACAAATGTGCTCTTTACTTTACTCCTTCTATAGAACAGATTGTTATGGGAACAATCAAGATAGTAAGGGCAACCTAACTGAGCTGTTGGCCCTATTTTAACAGAAGCATGCTACCTACAACAATACTATTCTTTGAGTGCTTAAATTTCGTCGTGGTTTTATGTTTTCTATGGGCCCGCACTTAAATTTCAGCGTTGCTTTCTCACATTATCCTCACCAGCGCTCACAACCTCGATGTTACATCTCTCCAACTCACGATGTCTGTGACTGTGGTACGAGTCTTGTTGTGCTGTTTGTTTTTTGTAACGTTATAGCCCTGAACTTCAGTGTTCTATCACCGACTCTTGTATACATAACATCTTCAACAAATTTCATCAGTCATTACGACCAAATTCGTGACCCTTACAATAACCGTTTCTTCGCTGCATGATGATCCGGGTTCGATTCCCGGCGGGGTCAGTCCCCGGATTTTCGCATGTGGGAATCGTGCCGGACGATGCCGTTGGTCGGCGGGTTTTCTCAGGGATCTCCCGTTTCCCCCGCCCTTTCATTCCGGCGCTGCTCCATTCTCACCTCATGTCACCCCTCACCAGCGCTAAAGAACTCGATGCTAAGCGCTGACCAAAATCTCTCACTCACTCTCTTCGCTGCCTAATATGCATTTTGTGCAAGACTGTTTAAAAAAAATGAATGTCCGTGAATTTTATTGTACGACTCTCCAATAGTTTCGTATTTAAATTTTGGTAGTGGGTTATGAGGTATACCTAATTTAAAATGTCATTTTAGCTACATCGGAGGTCATTATTTCTAACTCTAAAGGGCGTTCGCGTGGCAAAAATTCATGAATGTATATTTGTAGGACATAGTGTTTGTTTTATAGATGGTACTTGTAACTACATTTTCCGCTTGTAAAACTTTTTTAGCTCTAATAGTCTTCCCATGTAGAAATTACAAAGTCACAATTTGCAAGTTACGGGGACATAGGAGTAACAGCAACCATGTGACTTAACTCAAATGAAATAATTTACTCTGAAATTATGTGTTATAAGCAATAAGCAAAAATATTTAAAAACACCAAATGTTATTCATTAGTAGTCTACTTTAAAAAAATCTGGAAATGATGACAGTTTACTTCATTTTTGACAATTTTGAAAAAAAAAAAAATACAAAATTACTTTGTTGGGTGTTTGAAATATATTAGCGTATGTCCCATAATATCTAATTTCGGTGTACATTACTACATCAGATTAAGAGTGTGTGGTAGATAAATAAATGCTGAAATCATAATTGATTTATACTTTTTTTTCGAAGCCAATATGGATAAAATACGCAATGACAATCCTAGATAATGGTATTTACTAACTATATGAGTAAATAGTTATCCAGAATTACTAATTCGTTACGCGTGATCTCTTGCGCCGCAGTTAAATGCACGAGGTTCCGGCGTCAGAGATTGTGCCTCAGAAGTTCGTAACACTGGAAACAATTTTGTTTAACACGTTGGGTAAAACTATTGTCTAGGATTGATATTGTTTTATTTTCCCAAATTGACTTCAAGAAACCTACAGTAATAGATTTATACTTTTAGCGTTGCATTATGTACCACGCCCTCTTAAGTCGCTTAGTTTTGCTATCCCTATGTTCTTGTAACTTGTAAATTCTGACTTCGGCATGCTGCTGTGAGAAAACTATGAGAGCTAAAAAAAATTGTTACAAGCGGGAAATGAAGGTGCGATTAACGTGTATAAAACCAACACTATGTGTTGCAGATATAAAATTATAATTTTGGTACCAGTGTTCACCCTTTCAAGTAGGTGCGTGAGCCCATTAAGGTGGCTGCCTGTGAGGACGCATTTTGCGCGTTCGATGCCCAGAAGTGCGAAAGTGGTAAGGACGACACAGCATACTCATCACGCCTCACACTAGCTTCTAGGTCAGTGGTTCCCAACCTTCACGAGGTCGAGGACCAGTCGGGTCAAAATTGATTAGAGCGGGACCACACCCAGCCGCTTAAAATTTTCTCGGCTTAATTTCTGCGGTAGCTTAGTACAATATGTTAGTAAGTATATTATTATTATTTTCTCATCATTAGATTACCTGACACTAATAACAAATAATGTTTACATAGCTTCTTTCACAGATAATATGTCTGGAAAACGTTATATAAAAAATAAAGTAAAATTGAATCACAGTCTTACATATGAAACTATTGTTATTAAAATGTTACTTAAAGATAGAAACATAACCATTACCCTACTTAAATATCAGCATGAATATAATTTTCACGTAGCTTCTTTCACAGATTGAGTGTCTTGGAAAACGTTATATAAAAATAAAGTAGTAGTGAATATCTTGTAACACAGTAAACAGTGTTTCCGAAGAAATGCTCTCAGAACATAGTCGACTAATTTAAATTGTGAAGATATTCCTCTGATGCGTATTAAAAATAATTTAAAACCATTCAAAATAACTTGGCTGACCTCTTAGCTCGCGGACCACTCTGACCACCTGTGGTCCGCGGACCACCGTTTGGGAACCACTGCTCTAGGCGCAAGTCACTGAACTATCGTGCAAGTCTTCTCGCTGACAACTCTTCTTCTGTATGAGACATTTAGTGGTGACCCTGTTATTATATGACATAAAATAATAAGGATATTATACCACCATTGTCATTTTCGGTTGCTATAAAATATGCTTTAATGAGTGTTAGTGAACCTAAAATGGTTATACATACGTGCAACGTGCTTTGAATGCAGATATCATTTATGTTCGTTGAGCAGTTTTCGAATAATGTTGTAAAGACTGAAGCTGTGCACACAGCTCGGCGGCTCTGGATGACTCCCTAGGTATGCTGTGTTTGTGTGTGACGCACAGAATCAATGGAGTGCTAAGGGTGTTGGTAGCAGGAGTACGTAATACTGTAACACCTCCACACGTATGTCACTTACTGGCGTACAGAGATTCACTAGTATAGGCCTATTGCTTCTTGTGGGTGACCATTGTAACATATTACAGATTAACAATTTTTTTAAAGTAATTTACGAGAGCTTGTCTAAATTTTGTAATATTTTAATTTGCCTTAAAATTTTGATTTTATTTAAATTATGTTGTGTTGTGTGCAAGGTTAGGATGCCCTTACATTTTCAGTTTAGAGAAATGTTTAATGTTTTATCTCTTGGGTAGCAAGAATAGGGTTTTAACTTTTTAAGTCAGTTCTTGGTCCTCTTTCGAAATTGGCAACAGTATCCAGGGGAATGCAGGCATCGAGATCGGCATTAATTAGTCTAGCCTAGAGATAATGAACCATTGGCCGAGCAGCTTAGAGATCATCCAGGCTATATAAGCCCCAATTTTCTAGCGAACTTCATTCGCTATTTGGTATTCCGACCAGCTGTATCTCAGCCTGAAGATGGGGATAGATCGCAATTCCCAAAACGTTGCATTTTTTCGTTGATTTTAACTTGTGTTGTCTCTTGTTTTTTCATTTGTTGTACACTGTCCACTATTTATGTATACTCCCATCTTTTCTCATATTGGGAATATAGTTCTTCTTTATGTCTGTCTTTTGTGTTTGGGTGTGGTCAAATTCTTGACTGAATTCTATATTTAAAATTCTTGCTGATAAATAAATAAATACAAATAAATATATATAATATATATAATATATATATATATATATATATATATATATATATATATATATATATATATATATATATAAACTGACGGAATTCCTCTGGGTTTGTTTTTCTTCTGTGTTTTTTGTGCGTTTTTTTTTCTTTGTCACTTTGACTTTCAATACAACTTTGGTCAACAAAAAAAAGCAATTGCTATGTCCACAAACCAATAAATTCTAATAATGAACCAAGCTGTATTTAAAATACGCAATAAGATTCCTTTGTAATTTAAAAAATCTGAAAATAATGGCAATTTTCTTTAGTTATTGCAATTAAAAAAATGCAAAATGACTGTTGGGTGTTTTTAAACATTTTAGCACATTGCATGTAATATATAATTTCAGTGTAAATTATTTCATTCAAGTAAGACACTTTGTTTTTGTTACTACCATGTTCCCGTAACTTGCGAATTCTGACTTTGGTATGCTGCTATGTAAAAACCGTGAGAGCTACAAAATGCTTGTAAGTGGAAAATGTTGTCACAAGTAAAGTCTATAAAACGAACACTATGTCGTGAAATTATAAAACTATGCATTTTTCCACGTGAACACCTTTAAAGACGAATCACAAATATTCAGTAGCGGCGTACCAGAGTTGTCATTGGTCAGTCAAGCCAATAATGGAATAAGAACGTCAGATATAGACGTTATGTTGACGCCTAGCAAACAGTTAATTTATTTTCTCTATATATCTTCGATTGCTTAAATCATAAAAAATATTGTATATCCATGCAAATCAACTGATAAATATTTATTTTAAAAAAAGCTTTTACTTCCTAGCTGAGTAACTTCGTTATAATGTATATTTACACGAAACCGTGGGAAAGATATATATATATATATATATATATATATATATATATATATATATATATATATATATATATATATATATATATATATATATATATATAGTATAATTTGCAACTGGTAGTAGTTAAAACAATATTAAATTTTCTTTTACAGTTTCTAAAAATGGACGTACAATATTGGTGCTTTAAGCCATCGTCTTAATCTCTTACAAATCTAATGCAAATTAAGAAGTTCAGTGGGAGAAGAAAGAATCACCAATCACTTCAACACATATGAAGCGTAGTCAGGAAGGAAATAATTTACGTGGAAATCCACAAAACAGATTCTTTTTTTTTCTGTAGTGAAACGTTTTTCCGACGACATTCACAAAACGTGCCTACAGGTTGAGCAGTTTCTCTTGCTGAGAGGGATGTTTTTGCGTGAAAATAAAAAGTGGGCGGGGGGAGGAGGAAGAAATATTTCGCCTCGGCAGCCGTGTGTTCGCGGTAGTTTAGGGCTGTGGCAGCAGTAAACCCACGGCCTGCCGCAGGAAGCTCGTCGTACGTCGCGGCAAGTTACGGCGGCCATTCTGCGTGCAGAGAGTGGTGTGCGCGCGCGGAGGTTTACTGCGGGTGTCGTCCGGCTCCAGCGGCGACGCGTGTTTCTATTGGCAGCACTGGCGCGTGTGTTTGTGTGTGTTATGTGCGGTAAGGGACGTGACATACTGCGCGGTATTCCAAGCCTAGAGTCATGAAACACAAGGGATGAGGGTGAGTGCAGAGAGAGAGGGAGACAGTTCCGAAGGCGTACGATATGACCATGGAAGCCAACCAAGCCGCGGCGAGTGTTACAAAATGTCTTTGATGTGCTCGCCTACAGAGAGAGAGAGAGAGATTTTTTGGTCAGCGCTTAACATCGAGGTCGTTAGCGCTGATGAGGGGTGATATGAGGTGCGTATGCAGCAGCGCCGGAACGAAAGGGCGGGGGAAACGGGAGATCTCCGAGAAAACCCGCCGACCAGCGGCATCGTCCGGAAAGATTCCCATATTCCCACATGCGAAAATCCGGAGACCGACCCCGGATCGCCTTGGTGGGAGGCGAGAGGTCTGACCTCTCTACCCCCGCGGCCTACGTGCTTGCCTATATATACAGGTCATACAGAAACAAACGCATAGTCACTAGGGCCCGGTAATTTTCGCGAAAATATTTTTGCCCCTCTTTGTTTCAGTATCTTGCGTGCACACCTGCAGCTCAACTTCATGGCTATTGACAGAGTGTTTTTGTGCAGAGTCGTTATTCATTTGACTGTGACAATCAGTACACGGATAACTGTCACACAACACAGCAGTGATTTGCGGGTTTAACCTCCAGACGTTGAAACAGAGTGCTGCAAAAATCTTGTCGCGAAAACTACCGGGCCCTAATAATCACACCACGCGAATCCTGGACTAAATTTGAGACGAAAATGTTATTGCCAAAATATTGTACGATGACATTTTAAATGCATATGTGGCAACATAGCACTGTAGTTAGTCCTCTCTTACGCTCCACAGATATCTCACTTATCTTACTACTATTGTTCTGAACTGCGTATTATGGGTTCAGGTTAAAAAATCATTAGCAGTCCAAATATGATTCTACGTTTACTTGACGTAACATGTATAAAATATTACCTGGACGTGGAGTGCAATAGGGGGCTTCCTACGTGCAGTGTTGCCACATTGCGCAATGTCGTACAACATTATGTCACTCATGTTTTCGCGTCCAATTTAGCGCAGTAGTCACGTGGTGTGATTATTATGCGTTTGTTTCTGGTTAACCTATACAAACAAAAATAAAGTAAAAAACAATGAAGGGGAGAGGAACGCTTAGTAAAGTTGAAGCAACCCGTCCGCAAGACATTAAAATGTTAACGAATACCCACTCTCCCTCATAAGTCATAAATTATAAGTTTCAACTCTCTAGTGAAACATACGGAAGTTCAACAACCCTCTCTGCCAGAGTGTAGAGTTATTTATGTTTAAACATATATATATATATATATATATATATATATATATATATATTGTTACAAGTTTGAGGAGCACAAACTTTATATGAGGGCAATTCCCATGAGTTCTTTGGGATAGAGGTCTTATAATTACAAATAAAAGAGTTAAATTAAGTACTGGATTTAATAGCTCACAAAGCTACGAAATACACAAAACAGTAATCAACTAGAACTCTCACAACACAATTAGTTATGCACACAATTACTCCTGTGCCACAGACACGTTAATTAACTTTGACAATTAAAGCA
>PNEQ01017700.1:0-34991 GCA_003012365.1 Medauroidea extradentata | reverse complement strand
CTCCGAGGGTATTGTGACAGGCCCATATGGTCGCCACCCCGATTTAGTATATTCAATAGTCATCAGTGTCAACCATCATAAATTAATGTGCAATAATAACTATGTCTTGCGACCATTCATTCTCCTCGTCATTGTATCACGATCACATTGCAATAGTTCTCATCGAAATACCATTACTACACCAAGTTTTATGTTAAAATAAGAAATTGTATATATTTTGTCCTTGTGAAGACGAGGGAGAGACGAGCAGGTGCATAGTGTGTCTTGGGGCCTCACCCCACCCCCGCTCGAACCACCTCCCTAGCTGGTCACGATGGGAGGGGTCCAGCCAATGGCTTTGCTAGTTGTTACTGTGTTATAAATAAGTAGGAATTAAGAGATCAATAATGTGAACAAGTAAATGAACCATTTTATGTAAATGAATGTAAATAGTGACAAGAAATTAAGCAATGATTTAATAAATACGGTTCTGGCCGGAATTGTTGTCCTCGAGAGGCGGGGCCAACGGGTGTAAGCTGACTCCTGATTGGCCCAAAAGGAACCGGAGCTTGCTGGCCAAGTGACGGGAGGTTTTTGGCGCAAATCTGGGAAGAAGCGAGCCGGCGTCGGTGCGGGACGGACGTTGTCAAGCGAGGAGGTCGTCGGCGAATCGCGGCGACGGTAGGGCAGAGTGGCACCGTCAGGCGTCGAAGCTAGGTGTCGAGACGCTCAGTATTGTGGGCCGAGGCGCCATTATCGTCGTTGTTTTGGGCGTCGGGACGCCATTAAGGGCCGGTTTCTCAATGTCAGATTAAACTCGTGTTTAGCTAATCCTATGATTATATTTAACCTATTGATTAAGTAGTGATTAAATCTGAAGTGTTTCTCAACATACTTTAATCTTATGTTTAGCTAAGTATCGGTTAAGGTAAATAATGGCAACCATGCAATGACGTATCAGCTTGTGATTGGCTGCAGTGAAGCGTTTTATTTTTTTATTTAGTTGTGCTGGTTAGCGGTGTTTGTATACGTAATGGAAGAATATAAACGGCCGAGTGCCGAAAATTTTGTTTATGTGGAAACAGAAATGCTAATTTCTCTTGCTGAAAAATACGCCCGTATTATAGAATACAAAAAAACTGACGCCGTAACTTGGAAGGAGAAAGAATATGCATGAAAGAAAATCAATGTAGATTTTGATTCATCTAGGAACCTATATGTGTAACATAACCTACAAAATTATGTAACAATAACATAACTTACAATAGGTATTATAATATGATCTTTGAAAGTTTTTTGCAATGGGGATGTATGACAAGATGAGTATTAATGGATATACGCCAGTGCTTTCTTCTTGGCAACTTTCGCAAGCATTGGCGTATATCAATGAATACTCATCTTGTCAGGTATTATAATATACAAAAGTATCTGAAAATATGTAATATAATCTACACATTTATATTAAGAACTTTTCAATCCATATTCCCCGATCATCGTATGTTTTAATTTCCCCGAAGAAATAAAAATAGTATATATTTTTAAATATGCCTACCACTACCCAAGAATTGTAGTATAACATACAAATTTGTGTTATCATATCTAAAAAAAAAATTGTCTAACCAATTATGCAAAATAATGTATGCAAGTACAGAGACATCGTACGAAGGCATGTGACATAACCACCAATGTTTTCACATAACCTACAAAAGAATATTACTTACCCGAACGTACTAAAGTTTATGGGATGTAAATAAAACACATAATAAACATAACACACCCGTCTGTGGTCACTTCCAGCTATTCTTCAATTTTTTCTAGTAGTACTAGGACAGTATTTTTGCTCAGGCGAAATATCGTAACAAATTCATGGCCATCTATTTACATGTGATTTGGGCGTTCCCGAAAAAAACTTTGCCTGTTTATGAAATCTACTATTTCTTCATCATCATCTTCAAACTATAAATTAAATCATCTGGCATCATAACCTAAAAAATTGTCACTGTTTATATCCTTGTTTGCTTTAAAAGTCTTGTTTAACTCTCTAACCAATAGAGCTTCTTATGATTAAGATAACCAATGGTTACCGACTGCTAACCCATTGATTAATCTTAATCAGTACTTGAGAAACAGATATTGTTGCTAACCGTTGGTTAAATTTTAATCGGAAGATAATCAGAAGAAAATCAGACATTGAGAAACCGGGCCTAAGTGTTCACCGAGTCACAAAGTACGTCGAGCCGAGACACCTCTGGTTAGCAAGTGGAGAGAGACAGTGATTGCGCGGCATTTAATATTCCAATTAGTTGCCGGGGCTCCGTGCGCGCGATCGTTTTGCTTAAGAGCCATACCGTCAAATCGACATAAGTATCGGTCCGCCCCGAGAGGACAGCAACGACGTGCTACCCGGACAAAAAGACTTGCAACTCTTTCATTATCTAGTAACATAGTATCCAGAACTTGCACACAGCAACAATAGACGACTAAACACGCGCAGAAAGAGTTAATAAATAAATATATTTAAAAAATAAAACAAACAGAACGTCGTAAAATTTACACAGGAAACCCATGTCCATCTAAAAAATTAAGGGATCTGGAAGGCCGTAAATTCGAAGTCCGAAAAGCATAATTTGTGGGATATTATAAAAAGTTCTTGTGTTAGAGGATAAAATTTGGCGTACAAATTAACTAAAGCACGATCTGAAATAAGATAAATGTATTTGCTACATACACACACTCTTCACAAAAAAACATTTGCACCCTGTTATTGCAGAATACGTTTAATGATCTCAAAAAATATATTTTATGCGGTAATATTACGTAGTGTGTCGTAATTAGTCAATTAAGTACACGTGTTGCAACTCCCTAGGACTTTCCATTTACGTGTAAAATAACCCAAAGACATCAGTTGTGGAAATATCCTGATGACTGGGCAACACTTGCTACACCCAGGGGTACACTATCGTGACTGTAACATGGTGTCACATGATAAATATTTTTTGGCACTGACAAGTTGGCAGCAAAAATTGTGCGTAACGTGGAAAGATGCTACACCTAACTTAAGTCGGGTTTGGTCACACCTTATGAAGCAAGGGAGCCGAAATGAAGGAACTAAAAAATATTTCAATACAACTGCCATTCTCTGACTTTCGTACAGATAAACCAAATTCTAACAGATAGTGGATGCGTGTAAATGAGTTACTCTTTATTTTATGTGATACAAAGAGGGCAGAGGTAATACATGATTATTCAAGCAGCTTCTTCTTGTATTACTTGTACGATTTTATTTGTAAAAATCTGTTCCCAAAGCTTGCGTGTGTGGTGTGAAATACGTGCACAGACAGCTCTAATTTACACAGCAACCAAACAGATTTTGCACCCATTACAGTTGGTTATTCGAATTTCAATACAGAAAGTGTTCAAAATGTGCACCTTCAGACTAATTGCAGTAGGTGTAGCCGCGCAGTAAAGAATGGAGTACCTCATCAAAGACACCCGGCGTGTCACGCACTTTATCCCAAGCAGCCATCGCCCTCATCTAACAAGTTCTCTATGGATTCAATAGGTGGTCCGTATACCAACTCTTTTACAAATCCCCACAGTATAATGGGATTAGATCTTTTGAGTATGTTGGCCATGAAGCAGGTCCACCCCTTACTATCCAGCGATCGGGATACGATTCGTTGACGTAGTCACGCACCAATCTCATGAAATGGGGTGAAGCGCCATCGTATTGTAGCAACGTTCTCTAAATGACGGCAAGCGGAACATCTTCTGTTAGTCTAGCAATGTGAACCCCATAAAATACCTATACTGAAAGCCTGTCAAAGAAGTCTGTAGCAATTTCAGCCCATTGACATTGTTGCCAAGTACTCCAGCCTAAATGTTGTTTGAATATCAGTGCTAATAGCCTTATATAGTAGTTGCCCGTTGATTATACTCATCCCATACGTGGCTATTTATACTATTAAAATTACCTTTAAACGTGGCTTGTCTGTGAAGAGAACAATAGCAGGAAAATCTGAAGCATTTCACACTGATGCAGTAACTACTGACAATAATCTCGGCGTAGTGCATAGTCCGCTGGCTTCAATGTTTGCATCTTTCTCATAATGTACGGTCTAATAACTGTTAATGTAAAATGTAGTATACGCTATATACTGTTGAATTCGGTGAACCAGTTGCACTTTCGATATCATGACTTCTAGTAGATGGGTCCAGCTCTATACTCTCCAGGATTTCGTTTTGAAAATTTGTGGTTACAACACTTCTCTATTGACCCGGTCCACCTCGCCTCAAAAATGTGTCATTTTCTCGGAATCTCTGGGCGACATTCCAGAATGCGTGACTGTTAGGCCGGGGTCGCGCAGGGTATCGTTGGCTGTACAAACTTGCAAATTTCCTTCCGTTTCCTCTAGCTTTGCCATACACCAACCCCATGTCCGTCAACTCCAATTTAGTGTACGATTTCGTGTCCCTTTCTTACAAAGTAGCAAAACTGCACTAACTACAATATGCAGTGAGTTGCAGTGTATAACGAGTTGGTCTGATGCTATCGAGGTTGTCCAGAGACAGGTAAAAAATAAGGAGGTGCAGTAAAGATAGGAAAAATGATGTCAACGTTACCAACGTTCATACAACTTTGAATACCTCATTTAAGTAAACTATATTCACGATGATAATGTTTTCCGTTAGAATTTACGTATCTTTTTCGCTACCCACACATCAGTGCAACCTACTAACAAAAAAAATTCACGACCAGAATAAAGCAGATACACTGAAATTTTAATTTTTCGTTTCCTTTGCTTCATAATGTGCCATTAAACCCGACTTACGTTAGCTGTAGCATCTTTCCAAATTACGTACACATTATTACTGCCAATTTGTCAGTGCCAAAAATTATTGATCATGTGACACCATGTTACAGTCACGACAGTGTACTCCTGGGTGTAGCAAGTGTTACATAGTCACCACGTTATTGCTACAGCTGATGTCTTTTGGTGCATTTTACACATCCTCGACAGTTACAACACGTGTACTTTAGTGACTAATTACGACACCCTACATAATACTACTGCTCAAAACATCACTTTTTTGAGACCATTGACATTTATCCTGCAACAACTGGGCGCAATTTTTTTAATGCAGGGTGCGCATACGGTGCGCATACCTTTATTATATTCCAGATCGGGGTTAACTTGTACACCAATTTTTTTCCTCTAACACAAGTAGTTTTTATAATATCCCACAAAAATGCGTTCTGACTTCGATTCTAGGGGCTTCTACAGCTCGTAATATTTGAGATAGACCATGGGTGTCCTGTATCAAATATTTTTATGTCAAGAATCCACTGGTAAATTTTGGTCACATGTATCAGAAACAGCCTGCATATCTACATTCACTAGGAACATTAACACAAGTAAGCATACGATATGCTAGCTTTTATCTTATCCGCTAAACACTTTGCAGTGATTTTCACTCATATAGCACCATCACTAAGGATGTCGAAGCATAATAAACAGATTTCGTCATTCAGTTTGGAGTTATTGCACGTTCGAATCCTTCGGGTACAAATGACACCAACCTCAAAGAACAATGGACAAAACTTAAGATACTCGTTACACACGTTATAACAAATACATAATATGTAGACAATAATGCAAATAGCTTTATTTGCAGTTATATTTGTGAATGTCATTGGCACAATAAAATTGAGTACATGAAGGTCGGTTTAAGTTCAGAAAAATTTTTGTTGTGAATACATGTTACCTTTATTCATTCGTACACTACTACATGTAGATGTCATAAACTCTTGTGGATTACGTCTTAGTGACTGCTTGGCGATCACCTTGCCCGAGGGATTTGGCAACATTGCTTGATGGTCTTCCTCCCAATGAAGTAGGGCTACCTTGTCGGAGTGTGGGCTGTGTCTCAGCCACAGTGTGATCTCACCTACATCTTCTGAATACTAGGATGGGCAGCACCATCTACAGCTTCTCAATAATTAGATACTTGCCATAAACTGGGTATACTTTGCACCAGTATGTGAAACTTTGCACCACCAAAAAATACATTTTCAATGCTGATAGTTGAAAGACAAGTGATTGTATTCGATGGTATTAAAATTATATATTTTTAAACACCCTGTCGTGATGTGACTTTATTTCTGCAAACGACGTAGAAACAAATATATCTGGTGGTGCAAAGTATACCCACTGGACGGTATATTATATATATTATGATTCTACGTGTGCGGCCATGACATTTATAATTTTCAAGTTTCATTTTCGGAATTTATTTTTACGTACAAGTAACTACATAATGTCATTAACACATCAACGACTTCAATAATATAATGTAAAATATTTCTTAAGTTGTTTAAAACATTTCATGTGCACAAAAATTCCAACAGAAAATTTATTTATTTTTTTTAAATTTACATGTTTCACTGTTTGAGGTTTATTGTGCAAGTACTCAACATTCAATATTATTTTTACGCAGCTAAGAAGTGACAGACTATTTTTGCCGCTATTCTTCGGCACAGCCGTTTTGAGGTACAAAATAATTTGCTGAAAAACGTAATATTTTGTTCTGTTTTTATATATAATGTCACGTGTAAATCTTAAGGATTATAAGGAATATTATACTAAAATATTTGAAAGGCTTGGCCAACTTAGAAGACTTAATATTTAAATGTTTAAAGATTTGTTTGCTTATGTTAACCAATCCCAAGTGCAAATGAGATGCATGTTAGTGTCGCACCCTACCACTGCTTCTCTGGATGTAGACGATGACTTCTATGCAAAGTATTATTCAGCGTTGGTAAGTTCCCTATCGATTAATATTTTAGGGTGAAAAACGATGTTGAAAATTTTCTTTCGGTTCATTATTGACACAAGTTATTTTTCAGGAAAACGTCTGGATGGTAATGAGCAGGTACGTTCAACGAACACCAATCACTTTTTTACGACGTCTAATTTAAACATGTATCCAATAATTAATGTCATTTTTTATTTGCAATTTAATATTTGGTGTAAAAGTAAAACGTACAATTTTCTCTTCCAAGGAAGTAGGAACTTAAGTCATTCCTCATTGAAATCTTTAAAGCGAAGGTGATATATTCGCATACCAGTATTCACGGAGTTTTAATAGGCGTATATGAAATACATATTTGATTTCCTGGCAGTATTAACATACTCGGGTGCAATGAATAAGGATGGTACTGAAAGGCAACGCAAATATGGACAACACATCTCGTACCAACATTAAAAAAGTAACTTCTAATATTTGCCAAACTTTTCACAAGTAGTGCCTGCACTATGGTACAGTTATGTACCGTATATAAAATATAATACTTAGCACATCATTGCAGGGCAAAACGAGTGTGCTTAAAGTGCAGTACGTGTGCATTATGCTATATTGGTTATGAAACATTTCTACGAAATGAAGTATTTAGTAGAAAGACTTTCGAGTTACAGAAACAAGTTTAGGTATTTATGATGGAGTGATAGGCTCTGCACATTCTTCTGTCCTATTTCTAATCTTCCACTTATATGCTAACTCCGTAAATATATCAGTAGATCCCCTGACATGTGCCTTATAGGTGAATTCGTCAGAAAAGAGGGACCTGAGACGAGAGCAAATAATACGGAACGAGTAGTTTTAAATATTCAGGAAATCTTATGATACTTAAAGTTTAAATTTTTTAGTATGTAATATATCATCTTACAATATTCTCGAACAAAGTTCTATTCTGCTAAGGTTTGAAAGCAGGAGTTACACAGCCGTGTAAGGTTTACAGCAGTGACAATGACGACAGAATCGGCTTTATTTAAATAATCTGCGAGCTATTATGTCTAGGATAGTCTAGGGTGGTATGAGAGCATGCTTGCAAAAATTTTTGCTTGACATATCTTTGTTAAGAGATTCCCAACAATATTCGGTTGGAACCAAGAATTGTATAAGGAATTTACAGTAACGAACTGTGCAAATTCACTGTTTACACAGATCAATGCTATATTTGCTGTGTTTTTTTTTTTCAGGAATATTTTCGTGCAAAAGACGACTCAGCCCATTTTGAGTGTCTGTCAAGTCTCAAGTCAATACTATGAATCATGCTTGAAATACACTTGAATGTTTATTTATCTGGCGTCTTATTCACCCATAGGTCTCCCTAAAGTTCCCGATTGCTTTGATATGAATGAAACTCACCTTGAGAAATTTTCAATAACCTTGGTATCAGTGTGAAAGTCGTTGCTAGGTGTGACAGATCAAATCCAAAACATATCTTCAGTTTGGCTGTTGTTAAGGTACAGTTGTCATTACTGTTAGAAGGAAATTAGAATACTGAGTGAAAAAAAAATATTCTTACACGAATGTCTATGATTGATACTCATTTCAGTATAATCATTCACTCGGCATGCACCAAACTTAAACAACTATAACTAATTAGTAAGATAACAACATGTCCTAATGTGTCGTTTAAAATTTTCCTATGCGTGATTTCCAGTTTAGGAAATCATGCAACATAATAAATAGTTAAATATTTTCCTAAAAATTGGATAAAATTCCAGTTAAATAAAAATCTTGATGCAAATTCATCCACTGAAAAGTAAAAAATTATAATTTCAAATTATTGTTCTTACTTCAAGAGGCCGCTATGAAATAGAAAAAGTAACTGCAAAAAAAAAACTTTGGTATATTGGGTGTACATATGTGACAAAAAAAAAACTTTAATTTGGCTACATTTAAATTCAACTTTCAGAATAATGCGCAATTTTGTGAATTTCGTCTTGTAATTTTGTTCTATAATGTTTTTACTCCCGTTTGTAACTTTTAAACAGCTGGACGAAATTTTATCAATTGCTGCTATGAACCATTCCGATGAAACAAACTTTCAATTTTAAGAAAATATTGAAATATGTTAATCTGTTTCATAGATACGAAGTCACAGACAGATACAGAAATAGACAGACAGGGAGACAGACATAACGCTCAATCTTATAATACATCTCATTTTTTGTTGTGAGCTAAAATTGTTTCACGCGATTATTCAACAGATGAGAGTGTAAGTTGTTTTTCGTTTAGTTGAAATGCGTTGCCGTGAAAACTAATTATTTCTGAAACAGACAGGTAACTGACCTTGAATCTGAGTGGCCCAACAGGTGGCTTGGCATAAGGTATACCCTGGAAGCTGTAGTAGTTGACTCCATTAGCTGGCGAGGTTACCTTCTTGCCACGAAGTTTACCTTGAGGGATGTCCACAGTCACGAACTCTGACATCTAGAACATATATCTGACGTATAAGATATTATGTGAAATAATTAAACACCAATCACACTACAAAGCAACGCGTATCTAAAACATACCGACAAACTTTAACATATGTTTGCTGAGGTGAAACTGGAATGTTTTTTTTTTTTGTGGGGAAGTTTCGGTCCAACTCACATAGGAAATGCTGCACACCCTTCCGAAGTTTGAGAAAATATTTACAATTTTGGTATTATTTAGGAAACTACATGCTTGAAACAAACAAATTTCTTGTTACAAGATAGGTTTTTCCGAAATCAGTGATAACGTGAAGGATCTATCACGTTGAAAGTTGTCGCACTACCTTTATTTCTTTGAAATATGTATATGACAGTACAAAGTTGATATTTTTGATCGTACCTAAATAATGGCCGGGGAAATTTAGAAAAATAAATGTATCTTGCACAAACTGTCTAACCCTCGTCCTTTTAAGGCAATCAGTAAATGCTTGATTTAACAGAGAAGCGCTATTGCCTACCTAGTATGCAACCAGGAATGACTGTGTGCCAACCTTTAATCGTAGGCTACGTCGTGTTGTGGGATGCTACATTAGCATTGGTTTGAGTCGTGCTTCTCTCTCCCCCGACCTCCTATTATCTTTATTGTAGTTCCCTTTCAGAACAGAGCAGAAGACTGTGGACTACAAACGCACACTTCACTGTACATTGCATGCATTCTGCTACATGTCGATATGACAACGTACACCAACGCAGAAATGACAGACATGGTTCTGCTGCACGGTGAAGTGAAAGCTAATACACGAGCTGCTGCACGATTGTATCACGCGAGATTCCCAGCACGGAGGCAACCTCATCGCACGACCTCAACAACCGTCACCCAAAGACTGCGTGAAACAGGCACGTCTAAGACGCGAGGTGGCACTGGTCAACCGAGGAATGTACGTACACCAAACGTGGATGAAGCTGTTCTCAACGTCGTTGAGGGAAAACCCGTCAACAAGCATCCGTGCAATTGCGCATGGAATGGGGGTGTCCCATACAACTGTAGGCGGTGTTATTCAAGAGCAACTGCTACGTGCTTACTTTGTACGAAAGGTACAGGCATTGTCTCCAGCGGCTTTGGCTCCTTGATATGCTTTTATGTAGCGGTGCCTGTATCAGTGCATAGAAGAACCACACCTTACGATAATCGTACTGTTTACTGATGAAGTTACATTTGCGCGGGATGGCTAAATTAACAGCAAGAACAGCCACATGTGGAACGACGTAAATCCTCATGCAACTGCTATAGTAAAGAACCAGGAACGGTTTTCTGTGAGCATCTGGACAGGTACTGTCGGTAATCATCTCATTAAACCCCGTCATATTGCCGCCAATATTAAATGGACACATGTAACGCCAATGGACCCCTCAAGTGAATTTCAATGAGAACATCCACACTACGTGCAAATAAAATGAAATCGAACTTTTTTTTAAATTTTTAAATTTGAAGTCGATTTGAGGTAACTGCAGCTACTTAAAGTTCGCGCTTTTAAAACGCCCGCGGAAAAGTGCAGTGACGTCACAAACCATAGTACACACGGAGCCTTGGCAAGCTGTTTGACTGCTATCGCACTCCGGCGGAATTCCAGACAATAAAAAACGATTTTTAAGTCTGTTACGGTGGTTCGTTTGGTTATACGTATGTAGTCATTCATAAAATGTAACATATAATATATTTCAAAGATATTCGAGTCGGAGGTTTTATAAAAGTTTATTGTTACGCACATTGTTATATATATCGCACAATATCAGAGCAATATCCGAGCACTGTAATATGCAATAATACGTTAAATAAACCTGTTTACTGGCGCAAACCAATACTATATGTAATTATTTAATACCCATATAATTACTTTACAATAGAACCACACCAAGTGTCGGCCACGGTGGTGCAATGGTTACTCTCTAGGCTGATATTGGACAACTTAAGTGAGTTCAATTATCTTTCGGGTTACTGTAATATTGTTTCGCAGATTTTGCATGGAACCGTCGATTATTTAGCCAAATTTAATATCTTGTATAATCAATAGTATTTTGTATTTCATTACGGATGTTAGGTTCCTATGCAATACATAAATTTATACAGCAAATAATACTTCTGGGCTGTTGTGTAGTTTTGGTTTAGCGTACCGCAAAATTTGTTATTTATGTTTTATAACAGTACTATTTACCACTAATGACGTGTTCATTACGTTATATGTGAAGTAACGAGTGATTGATCACGTACAAAATAAACACATTTAGCTTAAATGCAAGTTTAACCCTTAATATGGGGCGCTCAATATTGTGACATAAGTAGTCGCGCACGGTCATTCTGACCAGGTTTAGAAATATTGCCTAAAACATGTTTTTATTTTACATTGACATATTCTTAGTAACTGAATAGATAAAGTAACTGCAGAGTGTCTTTGTGGTATAATTCATTACACTTTAATGCATGATTTTAGACCTTCTAAACACATTAAACAGATCAAGTTCAAAGAAAATTATAACCATACATATAAATCATAGTATTAAATAATGTAATGCCTGGTAAACTTGCATAAATTTACACCCAAAAATTGTGTGATAAAAGTATATCATATATTATTTTTTATGACATTATTACTGATTAAAATTATCTTACAAGAAAAATAATATTGCATAATACAAAACTGGTTAAATAGCATGCATTTGCACAATAAAACAAATGGTGATAAAATAAAGACACGATTACAAAAAAATAAAGCAATGGCAATATAAAATATTCTTAAATTTTATAAGAGCTACAGCAATTACTAAACATGCATATGTTTGCACTAGAAAAATATTAGGGGCTTACATTTACAAAGAATGCTATGTCTCTGCTTAAAAACGAGATAGGTACCTGTAGTTGCCAAATGTTTTTTTTTTCTCAGATGATTTTATTACTCAGAGAAAGGTTCACTTACTCACAAAATGTAGTGCCGAAGAGCATTTGAAAGCTTACAAGTCCTCCTCGTCATGTGGAAGCTGTTCTGTAGAGCAGCTGACGCATGTTGTTACAGTGTGCTCTCTGCAGATGTAGCAGGTGGACTACACAAAAAGTATGCTGGTCTTCCTGTTTTTCTTCCACGAGCAAAAACTGCACCGTCCAGGGAAATTTTCTCAGCAGCCTTAGTTGGTTCAGATGTTCCTGTCAGTTCCCTAACTTTCATTTGCTGTGGTAAAGGTAGACTTTTCACAATAGCTCGTGCTTTCAAATGAGAAGCACATAGCTCATACGACAGTATTTTCGGAAATTCCCTGCGGTTCATGCTGCTTTGTGTATTAGCATGGAATATTATGAAACTATTGATTTCAGCAATGTTCAGTAAGGTGAAAAAAAATTATTGTTAGTGGCCAACAGCAGCTTCGTCTTGCAACAGAGTAAGTGGCTTTCATTTCGTCAACAGTGTCGACGTATCCTTTGGTAGCATTATAAAATGTGCTTCATCGATTGTGTCGGAATGGTGCATGGTAGATAGGAAGAATACGACTTTGTTCTTCCTTGGAATATGAGAAAGTAAATTGCAGTCTTTAACAAAACCAAACATGTTGCTCGCACTCGGCCGCTGTTTAGCTTGCAAAAATATTGGTAGTATCTCCCTCTTATTTTTATGAATGGTGCCAAGCAGAGACAATCTATGTTTCTTAATGAGATCAAGAGCAAGTGGGACAGACGTTAACCAGTTTTCTGTTGTAACATTACGATTTGTTCCAGAAATTGGAGATATCATTCATTCAACAACTTTATGTGCACTATTTTACATCTTGAATGGACCATCAGGCTGAGTTCCTGCGTATATTTCCATATTGAGAGTGTAGTGTACTCTTGGCAAAAATTCTCATCCCATACTTCGCAGGCTTGTTTTTAATGTACTGCCGTAAACTGCAACGTCCTCGAAACGATTCTAATATTTCATCACTTGTCGCATACTCGCCGATGGTGTAGTGTTCTGCACAGAGACGTACAAATTCTTCAAACAATTTTCTGGTTAGGACCAGTTTATCCTGAGCTCGCCGTTCTGCTCTATCATTCAGTTTGTCGAAACGCAGCGCACGCAGTAAAAATGTACTCTCTTCATAGACAATATTGCACGAAACTTTTCCACTCCTGTCCTGTCGGCAGCCCACTTATCGGACAAATTCAGGTGAGCTGCTCGAAGTACCCTTGCCAAATATAGTAAAAAGGAAAAAGCTCAAATTTAATCTCTATTTGTGTCCAGTCTTTCACGTTCATAGTTTTGGCGAAATCTTGCAATACATCTCACGATATCATCAATGACAGAATCTGTAAAAAACAAACTCCAGCACTGAAGAGGGGTTTTTGCATCCCTAGCTGCCCCTTATACACCTGGCAGATGTGTAATAATATTTGGTTTTCTCGCCCTAACATTTGTCCTCGGATGATGTACATTCCACTTCGTAACATAATTTTTACCCAAATAAAAAATACCCTGCTGGCCATCATCAATATCACTTTCACTGCCTGACTGCTCAGTGTCTGTCTGGTGGTCACTTTCAAACAAACAGACTTCATTTTCAGAAGCATTTCCACAAACATCCTCCTGGTCATTTTCATTGAAAACATGCGTCAAAAGATTTCTAATTATTTCTTGATCTCGAGCACTTAGTGTGTCACTATTCCAATTACTAAACAGTCAGAAATTCACTAAATATGTGAAGAATAAAAATCACTCACCATAATAAATTGTCTCTTTCTTGGTCGCGCATGGTCTTATTTTCCGGGTTGCACAAAACAAACTGTGACGCTAAAAGTCGCACACGGTCATTGTGACCAGCTGTAACATTTATACCTATGCTCTGGTTGAAAGATGGAGCAAGACTGATAAACAACAACTCCAGCCTTGTAATCCTTGAACCCAGTGAGTCAGCTACTGATGAGGGTGTCACAGGAGGAAGAATGTATAGTCTGGTACCAATAAAAGTTTATCTTACCTGGTCCTTTTGATCATAGTGCGACTACTTAATTAACCATATATGACCTATTAATTTGATGTTGGTACACTATCCTACTAGATCACATACAAAATCACTTTCGCGATTCGCATGCAGTTTAAATAGCAGTTTCTTCCACGCAAATATGCCATTTCAGACATCGCATTAATATGGTTGCGAAAAAGGAAAATATATGGTTTTAAAAAATTAATAAAACCTTTTTGTATCAGACGCTTGTAAAACTATCTAATGGTATTATTCAAAAAATTCATGACTTATGCAGTTCTTGAACCCGGATCCTTAGAAATCGCAGCCAAGTACCATAACCAATACGCTGCGCTTAACCCGCTGAGTGCCATCTTAGCTTAAGCCTATATATAACCTGTGCTGGTCGTTATGACTTGTGACGTGGACCAATCAATACATGTTATCGGTCGCCTGTTGCTTCCTCGAACTTTGCTTGCATCCCATTTCTAAACTACAGTGTTAAGAAGAATTTTTTTTTTTTTTGGTATTTTCATATTTCTTCAACGTTAACAATATGGCATAAATTTTAACGTACTTAAAATATCATGCAATGGGTCCATTCCAGCAACTGACAGAGTTCCTCCAGAATATTCCGCTTGCTATTCGGCAACGTGTGTGGTTTGAACACACTACACAAGAGTTATACGTAATCCTATCAACATGTCCTTTCCAGCACATTGAATTGGAAGTGGTGGCCATTTTCCGTGGCCAGAACATTCTCCGGACCTTAACCCACTCGACTACTTCCTGTGGGGCATCGTCAATGCTCTGGTTAACGACACATCCATTGAATCATGGGAAGATCTGCTAGCTAGTGTAATGGCTAACTGTGAAAAAAATCATGATACACCAGGTATTTTCGAAGTAGTACACCAGTCATTAATACGCTGACTCATGTGTTTCAATAAAATAGGCGGCAACCAATTTGAACACATGTAGAGTTTATATGCTGGCGTAAACTGACATGGACAGCGTAGAATTCAATTTAATGTCATATTTTATTTCTCATTAAACGTGGCACAATCACACCGAATCTGTTATTTATGCACCTCGCAAATGTTTTTTACATACAGTGTTGCAGCACGCATTCCAATACGGTGCAGCACACAGCCTACATTTTAGGCAACAGTGGTTCTCTGTGAAATCAGATATTTAATGATTGCCCTACAAGTACGAGCGTTAAACAGTTTTTACAGAATCAATTTATTTTTCAAAATTTAATTATATGTGATCAAAATGGCAACTATTTGCTGTCACATACATTATGCAAAGAAATAAGGGTAGTGCCATCCTCCTTTCAACATTACTGAGGAGTGTCAAATGTATAAGTCCTTCCCGTTATTGTTGAGTTCAATAAATATTTATTGTAAACAGAAATTTGTTTTTGTCAAGCAGTTAGATTAAAAATATAACAAAAATTATTCATATTTTCTAAAACTATAGAAGCGTTTGCAGCGCTTACTATGTGAGCTTGACCATGGGTTCCCTACACCAAACATATATTTTTATTTCAGCAGACACCTGTTAAAGATTGTCGGTATGTTTTCGATACCGTTGTATACATACATATGAATACATATGTACACATATATAATATATATCACTTTGAAAGTATCTGTAATATTAAGGGAGTAAACAGTATTTGAAAATCAAATTTCAAACATTTATTTCCCCATAAAAACGGAAAGCTATCAGACGTAAACTGAAAATTTATTTCGTGGTAATTTAAATCCAGTTGATACCTTCTACCCTCACGGAAATCAAAGATTGCTCTTTCTTGCAGAAAAACATTTATTTATTCCATAAGTTCTTGGACAGATGTAAAATCTTCACTGTTTTCTCAGTTTTCACGTCGTATTTTTAATGAATTATTACTTAGATTTGATTTGAAATAGTTTAAATCAAATTTGTTACTCTTTAAAATTCCGATTTAAGGTTTCAGGATTTAAGAATTTCAGGTTGAAGTCATGCCCAATGGGCTCTCCCCTGTCACCACTGCTAGTAAATATCTTCATGGAAAACTTTGAAGAGAAAACAATCGAATCAAGTCAATACAAACCAAAATGCTGGTTTAGAAATGTGGACGACACATTTGTGATCTGGAGTCATGGGGAAGAAAAACTCAAGATATTCCTTGAACACCTCGACAGCTTACATGCCAACATCAGCTTTACGATGAAGGTAGAGAAGGATGGGAATCCAAATTTTCTATTGTATTGGTAACAAATAAATCGGATGGCCGACTAGGACATAGTGTTTATTGCAAACCGATTCACACCAACATATATCTCAATGCCAGATTTCATCATCCACCATCGCAGAAAAGAACTGTAATCTCTACATTGATCAACCGAGCAAGCAAGTGAAAAAGACGACCTACAGGAGGAACTAGGACACCTTACAGCAGCAATACTAGCCAATGGCTACAAAAAAAAGAGATCAACAAGTCATAAACAAGCAGCCAAGACTAAATATTAAAGAAAAATTAATCTTTCATACGTTCAAGAACATCCGACCACATAAATAGACTGTTGAAAAAACATGACATACATACTATACAGAAACCAACACGGAAACTGGATCTTTCCTACCTTCAGCGAAAAAAAAAAAAAAAAAACTCCAGACGAACAACTCGCAGAAGTATATAAAGTTCCATCTTCATGTGACTTAGTTTATATTCGACAGGCAGGAAGACGGATAGCTACCAGGATTAAAGAACACATTTACGACTGCAAAAATGAAAACTACAGATCTGCAACGGCTGAGCATTCTTCCATCACCAAACATGGATTGGACTTCAACCAGTACCAGATCATGGTCAACATAAAAAACTACAGAACAAAGACAGTATGTGAAAGCATAGAAATAATAAGGTACCCTGAAAATATCAACAGCGATCATGGATACAATCTTAGCAAAACCTGTGCCCCTATGCTTCAGAAACCGAAGCAAAACACAATCCATTCTACAAATTCGTCATTGGCCAGAACACCAGCGAATCAGGAGAGGTCAGCTGCGATAGGATTGTCAGGGGGGGGGGCAATGAAAACAATGCCTCACTCTCATTGGCCGCCGGGACAGCCAAACAAATACCAGGCCTCTATAGCATACACACACTCACACACACACACACACACACACACACACATATATATATATATATATATATATATATATATATATATAATAAATCATCCTCTCTACCAATAACTAATAGCTAGAGGCACGAGTATTTCACGTATTAATCTGGTAGCAGTCTAGACTTCTCAGTCCTATACACACGCTGGTCAATGTCGAATATCCATTGACTCCTAACCGTATAAGTGAGTAGTCCCACGAATTATTTTATTATTTACTACTGACTTGCAACCTACAAAGGTATGTAAAAACAGCTGTCGTTTAATTACGGAAGTTACAGTGATATACAGGTTATTGGCGTTCAACCTGACCTACCATCAACACACGAAATACTCGTGTCTCCACTTACAGCTCAATAATGGTGCCTCCTATTGTTATAAAACTTCAGTAGTTTTCTTTCCCGTAAAATCGGGAAAATTTTTGTCAAAATTTAGTGAGCATAGTTAAAAAATAACAACGATTTATAATAATGGAAACACTTTTCATAGTGAAAAACAATTGGAAAATGCCTATACCGGTAACTCGAAAATGATACACAGAACCATTTTGTCAAGAAAACATAAATTAGGTAGACACTATATAAAGAGCAGTTTTCACTACTAAACAGAAAGTAATAATTATAACATCTGCCTGAACAATAGACGATAACGGACGATGTGAGTCACATTGCCAACCGTTAAAAAAAGTTTTTTTGACAGCTATGTTGTGATTTCTTGCACATTTCGACGACCCAGGCGATTAATAAACATTTGAGTTTAACAAATGCCAGTCCAGCAGGGAAAATCAATCATCCATATTCACAAATGATGCTCTTGTGTAAGTAGAGGCAGTATGATGAGGATGGACTTTTTCTTTGTCAAACGGCAAATAATACCAATGACCACTGTGCACGAAGCCGGCATGCATCCTGTTATTAGTTTACGTTTACTAAAAAATTACTATAATCCAAAGGCAAGTAAAATTTGTTAAAATTATTATTATTATTATTTTTTTTTTTTTGATTTTGTGAATTTTGGTCAATTAATACCTTGGAATGTTTTAAACAGTTAGAGAAAACGGAATAGCGGCAACTGCTTGAAACGTTACTTGATTTCCTCTACTAGGGAAGCCCATTAACACAGTGTTTCTTTAAAATAATATTAATAAATATACCAAAATTATATTCAATAATTAGACAAGAGACCTGCTAAAATGCACCATTTTACAGCTTGAAATCCAAATGTTTCCGGGGGAGGACCCCCGGGCCCCCTGCTTTTATATGGGGATAAGTGTTCCTTCTCGTATGCAGCCCTACCTATGTCAAAATCCACGAGCCATGCTTGCCGCCATGGCCAATAGGAAAGAGTCATGCCCTGATTGACTGCGCAGGTAAGAGTATGTTGTTACAGACTAATGGTTTCCTACAATCATGGCTGTAGCTTAGTTATTTTTTGTTGGAAATCTACTTATTTTAAATGACTTGTAACCAAATGTTTTTCAATTCCATGCTTTGCTGGCTAAATACATTTCTGTTACTATTAGTGCCGATGCTTTGATTTTTTTTGTTTGTTTCTTGTGTCAGTGGAGTAGCATTTTCTCAGAGAATTCTTTGGCATGTTCTGCTAGTTTAGATTTTGAACTTCGCCCATTGCAAGAATCGTTCATAAATATCATATATTTGTAGTTGTTAATAAAAATGTATATTTCTAAATAAAAAAATGTTCTCATCTATAAGAAAATTCACAGACACTAGTAGATATAATTTGTAGGTTCTAGGACAAAAGCATTTTAAGATCATTTTTACATCAATTTTTTCTCCTCATTCGGCATGCCTCACTCAATGAAGAAATATACAAAAAAAATTGTCAAAATGTTTTGTCCTAGTACCTGCAAACTATAGCTACTAAATAAGAACAAAAAATAATAATAAAGTGATAAACTTATGACAAAATTACAAATGTTTGGAATGTATTTTAATTTAAAATTGATATTTACATAAATATCAAAACCCTTAAAAAGTAAAAACGAAAAAAAATATATACTAATAATATTTTTATTGATATTTGTCTATAAAATATATGTTTTAAAATTTATATTCAATTTAAGCAATAATATTTCGTGTAATTTGAATGTTCAATGAAATTAACAATGAAATAACATTTAAAATTTGTGAGTATTTCCATACTTATTTAAAACATCAAAGCCATTGGAGAATGAATCACCAGCAAATAACTCTAATTGTACATCTTCCCAAATTTTTAGTTTCGTATATTTGTTATTGACAACTATTGTGATATTGAAATGAGCTTTTTTTTCCTTGAACAAAACAATTAACAAAATTAATGTTATAATCAACACAATGGCTTTATAAGATTTCAAACTTTTTTCATTTATGAATTGTAAAAAAAAAAAAAAAAAAACAATTTTTATGTTTAATTTGGGAGTAAAAAGTAGCAAAGTGCCTGCCTTATTCCCTTAGAATCTGTAATTGCCTTTCCACTCATGTGTCACAACTATTCTGTTTCATTAAGCGAATGGTTGCCTTAACAAGCATAAGACCTCGTTTACAGAGGCAGCTCATATTCAGCAAAGTGACACTTGCAGAGAGGGGAAGAGCCTGAAATAGTATAGATATTTTCGAAAATACTCTACGTAGCTGGTTCATACTTCCCTTATGCAAATCACTATGGTGAACCGTAGCTTGCCAGAAACTGTGAACCGACTTTGCATTAAATGTGTGTTTAAAAGTGGCATACATACTTTGAATAAAAAGTGTCAATCATTTATGTATAAGTACACAACAACTTATTTATAATTTACGAAATACTTTACTTATTGTTAAAAAAAGATTAAATTATGTAAATTATTTTAATTTGACAAATAATCATATGTACCGCTTACACCCGTTGATAAGAATGAAGCTTATGTAAATATCGTAAATATCTACAAATCGAATACAGGATTTCATGAAAATCTAAAATTTAGGATTTGAAAAGCAGTAAACTGTTACAGTTTCCAGAAAAAAGAGAATGAACTTGGAGAAATAATTCAACAGTTGAATTATACACAATAAAGAAATAACAAACTTATTTTTCATTAATAATTTTTAAGTATTGGAAATTAGTAGAACAGCTTGCCAGTTTAAATGAGGGAAAAACTACACTCAAACACCATCTATTGAACAAGTAAAAATGGTGAATATAGTTATCATCCAGCTTTCTGTTGCAGATAGACTATTAAGTGCAAGAGTTTTGTTAGTTCTCTAGCCACATTGCTGGCCATTTTGTACACAGTGAATTGTTCCATCTTTAGATTATTTGACTTCGTCAAATCTAGTACCCATAGGATACGATTATGTAACAATATTTTCATTTCTTACATTACAGCTGAATCAAAGTCAATTAAATTTCCCTCTCGTCTCCTATTTCTAACACTATATTTTCAACCATATCTGTTTGCATCCGGAGAAAGAAAACATAATATGGTTTATAACAAATTGTTTAAAACAAACGACACACTCAGCTTAAATAATGCAATAATACAAGTTTATATATGTTTTATAAATATACCATTTGCTAAGTTACAGTGAATATTTGTTGTTTGTAATAGAGTAAATTTTAAGTATAACATCTGCAAAATGCGACACATTTTTTTCTCAGACTTCATTTTGTGTACATACATCCTGAAAGTTCTCCGATCGAATCACTTCTACTAAATTATAGATCAAATTCACATTTTTCTTTCACTGTGATCTTAATATTATCTTCTAAAATAATTTTATCATTTTAAAATGGGAGTATATACCACTTAGTTTTTAACAGATATATCAAATTATATCGACCAAATTGAATATATATCACACTTTCTAGCACATTTTGATCTATGAACTTTAGCTTATTACTTTCCTGCGTAATGTTAGGTGTTAGATATGTTGTGTGAAACTGATTTAATTCTACTGAGCGATCTACTGATTCTAAAGCATAATGAAGCCTTTTATTTACGACCAATTTTTGCCTGATTATTAAATAATTTTCGCATTTAATACAAGAAAAATATATATTATATATAAAATTAATATTAAACTTGAAAACCAGATTGGGATATAAAAATTTGAGTACCTGGCAATGTTATCGAAAAAAGTCCATGGTGGATTATTACCAATAACATTAAATGCCTGTTCGTTGGTTCTTCCATTGCGGTAAAACAACTCTTATGAAAGATAATTTTATATATGTTCCAGGATGGTTAAATTGTGGTACCCTATGTGTGTGTTTGAGAAGTTTAAATCAACAAAACTTCATTGCCTTAAAAGAATATACCGAACCAGCCATTAAAATAATTAATGATCAACTTGCATACTATTTCTCTTCAAATGAAGAAATTGTTGACGTTGATGGATGTTGTAACGATTCTGTGGTTTTACTAGCTAACCAATATATGATAAGAGATTATTTTACTCATGGCAGACATTAAAAAATTGGTTGTTTTTATTCAGCAAAAATATATTCAAAAGTACCAAAACAACTAATAAGAAATAATGCTAAGTTTCTTTTATTGTATTTAGACAAGCTGAAACATATCCATAGTGACTTCCTTGGTAGCGATATGATATTTGAAAAATTTAGAAAAAAATGTTCAAAATATTGGTATAAAGACTACGGTTCCATTACTATAAATATGACTAAGTTAAATGATGGCAAATAGCATAATTAAAGATTTTAAAGGATTAGTGATACTTATACAGCATTGCCAGTTCAGTAATAAAAGTAGCATAATTTGGTGCATTAAAGCTTTTTGGAGTATTAAAAATTTTTTATCATACACCTTTACATTAAATGGCTTAAACAAATCAATTTTTGTCAAGATAATTATGTTAAAATTGAGTGATTTTTATATAATCTTCTGGCTATATTTTTATTGTATTTATTGTTCCATCCATCACAAATATTTATTCTGTTTGATTAAAACCTAGTTACATCTGTTTGTTAATCTATTCGATCTGGGAAATAAATTGGATACAGAACTGGCTTTTAAACTTTCCGATGATGTATTCCTAAAATGTGTCCAATTTCATATAACCGACAGCAAAAATATGTTTTTTCATCACATTTGTCATCGTAATTTATATACAATTCTTCTTCAGCAACAATAAGAACTTCAACTGGCGAATTGTCCGATTTCGTGAAAAATGCATGACCAAGTATTCGTCGTTTTCCATCTAATTTTTGTAGGGGCGAACTTGTCGAGGCTTTTGAAATGTGTGTATACTTCATATTTTGTTTGTTTGATATTATTTTATGTGGACTTCGAGTATCTTGTTGAAAGATAATATAAGCTTGTTTTGCCCCCATATGAAATGCAGCTTTAGTTAAATTAAGTATTTGTTGATTGGCCATTCTTAAGAAAGTCTAAGCGCATTTGAAACAACATATGAATTTACATGTGTTATTTCTTGTTCTTGTATTTTACCGTATCCAAAATTATTTAAATAAGTTATTACATCAAATGTTTAATTTTCACTTCCTGTAGAAGAAGTTATTAAATATTGCAACCACACTTAGAATCATTTAACTATATATTTTTGAAACATTATATTATTTTTATTATTTTATGTATTTTAAATATATTCAAAATTTGTTGTGTTATGTGTCTAAAAAAAAAAAAAAACTAACAACGCTTTATTCATTGCAGTACTGATAAGGAGCCCTAGAAATATTAAATAACTATGATTTATTTTTATTATTTTTATTCCTTTTTAGTTAGATAATGATCCAACTGCAATGTGTTAAAATTATCTTTAAGAAGAAATTTTTAATCACCTTCATTACTTAATGATATTTTTTCTAGATTCTTTAAAAAAAGTTTGTATTTTTTACAATGTATTAGATTAATGTCTTTTATATTTCTTTTTTAAATAAACAATATTTAGAATCATTAAATGTAGTATAATTTTGACAACTGCTTTTTAAATACATTTAGCTCTTTTTTTACAGCCCCCTTCAACATTTATAGAATACAATTTAGTTATTAATCAAATGAATTATTCAATTTCTTTCCCAATATTTAAATTTTTCCTTTTACCACTTATTTCTTTTTTGAGATATGTTATAGAAACTATTATATTTTTCACCGTCTAAAGTATTAATATAATCTATCTTTACTTTCATATCGCCATAAAAGTAGCCTATTTTTATGTTTCATATGAAATTATCACAATCTTCATAACGCAACTCAATATTATGCCCATGTTTTGGTTTCATAACAATATAATGAAAATCGTATATTAATATTTTTGATAATGCAAGGAAAGTCATTCCAACATACATCGGTTTATTAAAACATAACTTTGTTTTTAACATATGAATTGCAGCTAAAGATTAAGCAAATATGGTTCTATCTTTAAAATTTGTTTTTGCAATTAATTTTTCTACTGGTTTATTATTAGTACATAATCTAATATCACCTCTAGTGCTTATATTTTCCATTTATTTTCAAGAAAGAAAAATATATTTATTAATTTATAAATTTTTTTTTCAATATTATATGTAGCATTTGTTTTCGATTGTGTATTTATGTCAATATAAGATTTCAACCAATCTGATTGTTTCATTGTTAATACTCTATGAACATTTTTTTTGTTTCATTCCCAATGATAAATATAGTTTCGATATTTACATAATGTAAAACATTTTTTTTCAATACCATTTTTTGTAGATAATATTTTTTTTTTATCCTTCGGGTATTTTATTTTCAGGAGCAAGAGGAAATTCTTTGTGTAAAATATGTAATTATTTTGGATCTTCAAAATACACTACTTAAATACAACCAACGTTTTAATAATTGTTTTAATTTGGTATTTTTTGTTTCCAACTATCTAAATAATCAAGTCTGCAATTTTCCCAAATGAAGTTTAAATATGGTTAATATTGACTCACGGCCCAACCAAATAAAATGTTTGTTTCTAAATTTTCTAAATATGATTCTGTGATTTTAACATAGTATTTTTTTATATATTTATTATTTGCATTTGAATATATTTTACATTATTGGGACGTTCCACCTCTAATACATTTTTCAGTCATAATAATTTTATTCTAATCGGTTAATAGCTCGAGTTAAATTTTTATGTTTTAACATCGCATCCCAAACTAATCCTGTGACTGAAAAATACCACCCGGGATGTAATTTATTTGTTTTTAAGCAAACATCTGTAAAATTGTCAAGTACATTAGCTAATACTAGACGATCAGATTAATTGTATAATCTTGTGTATTCGTTTGTTATTTAAACATTCAATGTATTCCAAACTTTTCGTGCAAATATATAACCTTCACTTGAATTCTTACATATATTAATTTTGTTACAAAATTCATTTTTGTAGCAATTCAGTTTTATAACATTTTTAGCACAATCCATTTAATAGTGTGGATAAACCCCTTTTTTTATTATTTCTACTAAATCAAGTTATTGGCTTAAAAATATATAAATATGTCTTGAAACGGTGCTTTAGAAAGATTTTTAGTATGAGTATCAATACTAGAAGCCATAAACATTAATGACTCAATAAAAATTTAATTTACAACTTCATTTACATGTTTCGTAAAATAAATGTAGGCTATTTTTCTTCGTTGTTTGAAAGTAGATAAGTTCGATTGTCATTTTTATACTTTCCAAGATCTGTAATGAATAAATGTGTGTCTTATCCAGATTATTTAATAATATAAACGGGGACAAAATTTGGATTTTGACTGTTTAAATTACAATTTTCATGTACCGCTCATCTAAATTTACACGTTAAATGATTATGAGTTCTTACAGAATCGTACCGTTTGGGTATGGCGAAGTCAAATAATCACCATTTAAAGGCATTTAAAAATATGAAAACGTTTTAATTTTTATAAGTTTTTTTTCTGTTAATTATATTTTCACATAATTTTTAATATTTCTTGTTTTCTCCATTAACATTTGTACAAAAACACTAGACGAATTTAATCACGATAAGATACTGCGTCATGTTTGATAATATTTTTGGATATAAACTCTCAGGATTCGGTTCACAAGTAGAAATTTTTTTGTTAGTAAGTATTCAAAATTTGCATACCCAACAAATTTTACTTTTAAGGTATGATTATAATTATTTAATTTTAGTATATTATTGTTTTTATTTGGAAGATCTAGAACACATTCATGAATTTAAATTTTTTTCATGGTAATTTAGTTTAGCTTCACTATAAAAATATTATAAACACCTATCACAAAGATATTTTTCTAATTTTTTTTTTAATTTGTGACTCAATAAGTCTTGAAATATATTTTAGCCAACAATAGTGATTAATACCTTAATTTAATATGTTAATAGTTTTACTTTTTGTAATTTTTAGTGGACAAAATTGAAAATTGTCATCATATGCGAAAACATTTATTTAAATATTTGTTCTTTCTTCAATTAATTAAATTGTATCAACTTGGACTGGAAATTTTAAATCTTAAACACTTCATCTAATGCCTGTTCATGAGTTGTATAGTAATTAACTCTTTTGGAATAATTTTTCACTGGATGAATAACTGACAAAATAGTCCATAAGAAACATTTTTGATCATTATTTTCAGTATTTATACACACTTTTTGTATAAATTTTTTCGTAAAACGACATGATAAGTTTCATTTTTTAATGGCTTATTATTATTTAACGTAAGCTCTAGTGCAACTATTCTATTTAGTACCCATTGAGATCCTTCTTTTACAAATGTTCTTAATTTATCTAATGTTTAAGATTTACCGGTTTCATAATATTCTTCTAGATTAGTTGCTTTTAAATAATCCTATTTTTACTATGGAAAGAAGCGGCGTGAGAATCATCATTATTTATCCCCCTTTTAAATTCAGCGAAACGATTTAAATTATCTTTTCAATTATTTCGCTATAGTTGTTCTTTTATTTTTCTACTACCATTTGTTATATGTCATGAAGAAAATATTTTAGATCTATATAAGCATTTACAATGTTATTAGTATATGTCGTTAATCAATTATTAATTGCTCTTTCAATTTCATATATTCGTAAATTAATACTTATCGTTAGAGATGATGGTTTATCGCGGGAAAACTTGACTGTTTGCTGGATTTAAACAGACATTCAGCTTACTAGAATATTACAGGCTTTACCTTGTACTTGAAGCTATTACCCTATTTGACTGAACAAATAAGAATCCGGCTATTGTAATATTTGATGCCCATTATTAGTATGCAGGCAGCTACGTTGTGTCAGAAGTATATGACCGAATCATATATGTTGCGAAAAATTACAGCGTTTTCAAGGGTATGTTGTCACAAAACATTTTCGCAATGTACCATCGTTTCTTCTTATCGTATAATATTTTTATTTATTTGCCAATTTAATATGTTTTACCACTTTCGTGATTTGTTGTGTCATGGACAATTAGTAATTCCCGAATTTCACATTTTACCATAGCATTTCACGTTTAATTTTTCAATTATTTTTAACTAATGGGGACGTCCTTTATGTATTCTACTTTTTCATTACATTTTCATTTTTTGTTCATATTCATAATGACATTTTTCACATTTTACTATTATTTTATGTCAATGTTTTTTAGTACTAAAATGTTTTTCTTTGCGAGACGGTATATAATAATTTTCGCAAATTTTGCATTTCATTTTCGTCTCTCAAGGTTTAGTTTCATTAGCGGATATATATATATATATATATATATATATATATATATATATATATATATATATATATATATATATATTCATTTAAATTAATTCCAAGCAGTTCTCATTTTATTTGAAATTTGTCCTTATTTAGCAGAGACGAGCTAAAAATAAGAAAAAAATAAAAATAAAACTCGGTTTAATTTTTAATTTTAATTTCTCAATTAATATTTATAATAAATATATCGAAAATGCAAGCATCACAAACATATTAAACTAAATAAAAGAATTAAAACGACTTTCCAAGCTTACAATAGACAAACCCAGCAGTGTTTTCAGTTAATGTAATTACTTTATTGTATGCTCAATGTGTCAGAGTGTGTGAAGTAATTTTTTTATTTATTTAGTTATTCTCTTTGCACCGCAAGCCCTACACTTGTATTTTTGTTCTGAGTTATTGTATCATAATACATATTTGTTCTGTGCAGTTTTTGTAGGAGAATGGTAATAGAGTCAAGTGAGTGTTGTTGAGCACGGGGAAGGCTGGTGAGAACATTAGGAAATGTGCGATAGGTTAAGTATACACATATTAACACTTGTATGGACATACAAAGTTTGGCAGCTTGCGTGTGTAACTAGGAGACCTGTACTTATACAATACACATGGTGTACCCAGAAACAGCCTCACTACCGCTTTGATACTGTCTCCATTACACTGAACTAGTCGGTCAAAAGTAGAATTTACTTTGGAAGAAACATTACATAACAATTATTACAGTAAGTATTGGTGCTGCAGATTACATTTTAATCATTAAATCATTTGATCACATTAAATTGTATAACTGAATCTGAAGTCCACGTTAGCCAATAATTAAATATTAAAACTTTTGTTGCATGTATTTCTTCCTGGCATACACTATTCCACTTAAATTAGCAGTACGTAGTTTAGCCGCGAACTAATTACAGTAAACTTCTAGTGAATACGTAGTTGCTAGGCATTAGTTAGTGTTAGTAGCCACATGTTCAGACAAACATTACAAGTCTGATGCTACATACACACTACTGTGTTTTCTGTAAGGGTATCTAGTATCGTTTGTTAGATAATTTAACAAAATTAAATAGAGATGGGCCTACGCTTACCACACTCATCTAAGTTATGATTTTTCACTTGCTGTTGGCTTACTACATAACTCTTAAACATATAGTTTTATTTGTTTTTATCCAATAATTATGTTTCTTTTACAGAGCACGACTTTTTTCATCTTTTGTCTATGGCGGTAATTTTTAATGTGTGATTAATGTAATTTGTTTAGAAGAAATTCTGTATCCCATGATTCTTAGTTTGTATGATTTTTGTTCTTGTGATTTCATCAATTGTAGTAGTTATAGTGATTTTGCAAATTCAGTTTTATGTTGTTGAATGAACATTAACTATGCGTGTAATTGCAAGCAAATATCTAGTAACTGTAAGGGATTCTAACTACTTGTGTACACCCATCATTGGCCAGTTGTCAGGTGACAACTTAGGCGTCAGCTAGACGTGTCGCCAGCCCGCCCGCACCCCGCTCTGAGCGCGAGCCACTTGTTAGCAGTCCGCGCGGCCTGGCGCGTCTTGAGTGCTAGTATGGCAAGTGTGCTACGACGTCCGCGTATATAGACGTAAGTGCGCAGTTTTGAGAGCACGAGTACTAGAGTCATGTGCAGACTACAGACATGTCGCCAGACCGCACACACAGCGCTCTGAGCGCGAGCCAGTTGTTAGCAGTCTGCGCGGCCTGGCGCGTCTTGAGTGCTAGTATGGCAAGTGTGCTACGACGTCCGCGTATATAGACGTAAGTGCGCAGTTTTGAGAGCACGAGTACTAGAGTCATGTGCAGACTACAGACATGTCGCCAGCCCGCACACACAGCGCTCTGAGCGCGAGCCAGTTGTTAGCAGTCTGCGCGGCCTGGCGCGTCTTGAGTGCTAGTATGGCAAGTGTGCTACGACGTCCGCGTATATAGATGTAAGTGCGCAGTTTTGAGAGCACGAGTACTAGAGTCATATGCAGACTACAGACATGTCGCCAACCCGCACACACAGCGCTCTGAGCGCGAGCCAGTTGTTAGCAGTCCGCGCAGCCTGGCGCGTCTTGAGTGCTAGTATGGCAAGTGTGCTACGACATCCGCGTATATAGACGTAAGTGCGCAGTTTTGAGAGCACGAGTACTAGAGTCATATGCAGACTACAGACATGTCGCCAGCCCGCACACACAGTGCTCTGAGCGCGAGCCAGTTGTTAGCAGTCCGCGCGGCCTGGCGCGTCTTGAGTGCTAGTATGGCAAGTGTGCTACGACGTCCGCGTATATAGACGTAGGTGCGCATGTATGAGAGCACGAGTAGTAGAGTCGTATGCAGACTACAGACATGTCACCAGCCCGCCCGCACAGCGCTCTGAGCGCGAGCCAGTTGTTAGCAGTCCGCGCGGCCTGGCGCGTCTTGAGTGCTAGTATGGCCAGTGTGCTACGACGTCCGCGTATATAGACGTAGGTGCGCATGTATGAGAGCTCGAGTAGTAGAGTCGTATGCAGACTACACACATGTCGCCAGCCCGCCCGCAGAGCGCTCTGAGCGCGAGCCAGTTGTTAGCAGTCCGCGCGGCCTGGCGCGTCTTGAGTGCTAGTATGGCAAGTGTGCTACGACGTGCGCGTATATAGACGTAGGCGCGCATGTATGAGATCACGAGTAGTAGAGTCGTATGCAGACTACAGACATGTCGCCAGCCCGTCCGCACAGCTCTCTGAGCGCGAGCCAGTTGTTAGCAGTCCGCGCGGCCTGGCGCGTCTCGAGTGCTAGTATGGCAAGTGTGCTACGACGTCCGCGTATATAGACGTAAGTGCGCAGTTTTGAGAGCACGAGTACTAGAGTCATATGCAGACTACAGACATGTCGCCAGCCCGCACACACAGCGCTCTGAGCGCGAGCCAGTTGTTAGCAGTCTGCGCGGCCTGGCGCGTCTTGAGTGCTAGTATGGCAAGTGTGCTACGACGTCCGCGTATATAGACGTACGTGCGCAGTTATGAGAGCACGAGTAGTAGAGTCGTATGCAGACTACAGACATGTCGCCAGCCCGTCCGCACAGCGCTCTGAGCGTGAGCCAGTTGTTAGCAGTCCGCGCGGCCTGGCGCGTCTTGAGTGCTAGTATGGCAAGTGTGCTACGACGTCCGCGTATATAGACGTAGGTGCGCATGTATGAGAGCACGAGTAGTAGAGTCGTATGCAGACTACACACATGTCGCCAGCCCGCCCGCAGAGCGCTCTGAGCGCGAGCCAGTTGTTAGCAGTCCGCGCGGCCTGGCGCGTCTTGAGTGCTAGTATGGCAAGTGTGCTACGACGTCCGCGTATATAGACGTAGGTGCGCAGTTATGAGAGCACGAGTAGTAGAGTCGTATGCAGACTACAGACATGTCGCCAGCCCGTCCGCACAGCGCTCTGAGCGTGAGCCAGTTGTTAGCAGTCCGCGCGGCCTGGCGCGTCTTGAGTGCTAGTATGGCAAGTGTGCTACGACGTCCGCGTATATAGACGTAGGTGCGCAGTTATGAGAGCACGAGTACTAGAGTCGAATGCAGGCTACAGACGTATGCAAGGACTGCCGGCGTGCACACGTGATAGTGCTTCACATTGACACGTCACCATTGTTGTATAGTGTGTGGGACAGTAGTATGTCAATAAATGGGTGAGACGCGCACCGTAACGTAACACGATCTTGTTAATTGTGGCACCCGACAATCCCACGTTTAGGCTCTCTACCATATAGGGCCTAGTGACGACATACTCAGTTCTCAGCACTGTCTAGCGCAGTGACCATGAATCCGTGTATCGCTAATGAGCAGTTTCATAACCTTGTTTAAGATAGTGGAGAATTATGAGAAGAGTTCCCAAACTCCATGTAAATTATGAATTATATATTGAATTGCGGTTTGAGTGCTTCAAGAGGATGTCGCTGATACTACAAAAGTATATGTTAAAATCCAACTTTTTTATTAGACACATCCATCATCACAGTTTTCTTCTAAATCACAATAATTATAGAGTATTTAGGAGTGTGTGTTTATTGTGATAAAGACTATATAAGGCCTTACTTTGACATTATAAATTAGCCAATTTCGTTACTGACTCAGAGGCCTGTTAACCTCTCATGCACTGGTCTAGCCGTGGAACATTTCCGTATTGTTGATTTTAACTTTTATTATTTTGCGCAACTACAGATAATTGTTTTGTGCAACCCGTTTTGGACAATTCACATTGCTAATGTAAGTTCATTACTTATTACATATCTTACTGTGTACTGTACTTCTGTGTATGTTAACATGTTCACTTATTGTAACGCTTTTTCTTACCACTGTAGTGTTATGAAGGTGTTCAACATAGTTTCAGTATTATGAAGGTGTTCAACATAGTTTCAGTATTCCGAAGGAGTTCAACACAGTTTTCTTGGGCGATGATTACAGTACATATATTTTTTACTATTTCTAGAGTTTCATTTCATTACGAATATACTTTGTGTCATCGTCTAGCTTTCATGATGGTAACATACTCCTAGATAAGATGAAACAACTTATTCCTGTTGTTCTTGGTCCAAACTGCGTCACAAATATCATCACATTATTATGTCTGTTCTTCATGTTTTTTTTCCTTTGTCTGTGATCCTACCATATTGCTAAATATGTGCTTTTGCAGTTTAGATTTAAGATACAAATAACTAAAATTGTAATAACTAGGTTTTTTTTACATGTTTTAATTCCCTAAATAATTTTTATAATAAATATATCGATAATGGAAGCGTCACGAAGGTTGAAAACGAAATTAAACGGATTAAATATATTTTTCGAGCTTACAATAGGCTAACCATATCCGATAATCCAAGCTAAAATATTAGACACACGCTTCCGTCATAAGGTGTTGTTATAAATACAAAATTTCTAAGTAATTTTTAACAGGATATCTATGTTTACAAATTTACTGTTATATGAATGTATTAAATATTGTGACAGTTGTAGTAAAAATACACTTTCTTCGATTCACAGATAATTATACATAATTGTAGTTGTACATTTTTGTTGTTTTTTTACTTCTTAAGTGTTTTTCATTGGCATTTTTTTTACAAATATTACATTTAGTATAATTCTCTTTAATTGTTTTGTAACATTTATCCCTCTTATAAAAATATCACTATTAAATTTGAATACATCCCAACTATTTGTCATTTTGTCTCAAGTTTGTTATTTTTTTAAATTGTCCTTATTTAGTAGATATAACTGTTAGGTTCTAGGACCAAAGCCTTTTTTAAGAATCCTTATCGCGTCAATTTTTTTCATAGAGTGAAGCTTGCCGAATGAGGTGAAACATTTTACTTAAAAAAATTCTTTATAAAGAGGTTATATGTCCTAGAACTTACACATTATATCATATGACACTAGTTGTATGGTTACTCCCCAAATAACGCTCTTAAATACTCTGCGCGTTCAAAACCTTATAGAAGTGTGGAAGCAATAAGGATGCCAAATTACGCTCATCAAGCCTAACCCTGGTCTTTAGATGTAGTCACAGGAATAGCGTGCAGTCATCTCGCTGACAAATCGTCTTCAAAAGACATTTATTGGCGACCCTAACATTTTATGACCTGTTATTAAAGACAACGTTTTGTACATGCCGAAAGAGTTTTCTTTAGATTTCGTACTATGCTATTCATGTCATACCACTTAAAAAGGACAGCAAAGAACACCCATTTTCGTCAGTTTTGGTGGCGAGAAAATCAGATTGAAATATTAGTAGAGAACTTGAAGAAGAAATCACAGTGAAACGTTCTTTGAATGGCTATTGCTAAGTAGATATTACTCGTGTGGAACAGTTTTAGTATAAACCTTTATAAACCGACACCTTGTGCACCGCTAGGCAACCTGGGCACGCAGCAACCTTAATGTATTAAAATAAAAAAAATCTTTAGGTATGCTTATAATTTAATTTTTAAGGCAGCACTATTATTAGATTACGTTTAAGGGCCTCTCAAAGTGACTTTTAAGGGCATTTTGAGACTCTGTAACTTGAAAAATACTGAACTGATTCGTAAAAACCGAAACACGAAAGTAATCGTTTGAATTTATGCATCAAACGTTCCATACAAAAAAAAAGTAGTGTCACCAGTTAATAGCGCTATTGGAATACCTTGTGAATATATCATTTTACAATAATATATAGTCGTCTGCAGATTAAGGTGGAATAATTCTTGACGCAGGCACCAATCTTACCACATCGCCTACCTGTTTACAGCCTCCAGCGAACAAAGCGCTTTGTGTGTGTGTGTGTGTGTGTGGTTGTGTGTGTCAAGGCCGTTCCAGCAGGGTTGTGAGTGTCCCCCCCCCCTTTTTTTATGTTTTTCTGGTGAGGAGTGCAACTTATATCGCTCGCCCTTTTTTATTTTTTTCTAAATTTATTTTTTGTTTTCCCTCATTTTCCCATTCTCCTACATTTTAATTTCCGAATGTCATTGGTCTATCTGCATTAGGGAAAAATATAGAGAAGTAGGCGATTGCATTCAATCAAATTGAAATTTTTTTTTAGGATTCATCCCCTCCCCTATAAACCAACTGTTTAGGTTTCACGTCCCTGAATGTATGTTTGTATGTGTGTGTCTGCATATCACTTAGAGTGTGTCTGTGTCTATATTAGGCCGCGGTTACACGGGCCTCGGAACTAGTTTAAATTACACTTGCTGAGCCGTACGTGTGGTCTCACTGTGTCTGAAGTAGTTCATATCGTTGCTGCTTCCTATTGAAACTGAACAGGTTGTAAAGGTTCTTCACCTAACCAACAGTCTCTATGACTTGCTGTGATTGGCTCGTTAAACGTCAACAACCATTGCGCACAAGATGGCTGACAACCCCGTGTTATGTTGCAGCAGCGGAAGTTAAATTATTAAAACGTTTTGTTGGCTACGTATAAGTAAAAATAGTTTCAAATAAAAAAAAGCCCTTCAAGATATTTGCAACGGAAAATGAATGTATGCCATTTCCAGTATTCTTGTATGCATGAATCAGGCATGTGGTCGTTAGCGGTAAAAGTAATTTTTCGAAAGTTCTTGCCACGTTTCTTAAAGTGTACTATCAGTTAAAATATTTTGTGTCACGAAGAAGTTTCGTCACCACATAACACATTGCACCAACATATGAGTGTGTTACAAGCTTTGGGACGGGGTAAGTAGAGCTTTTAAAAGGTTATGTTTATCGCGACCGACGCAACTTTTAATATGTAAACAAGTGAGTTAAAAAAATATAAGTTAAATTTGACGTGACTCCAACTACTTACCTCTGTTTACCTTTTGTACTTAGATTAAAAGGTTAAATCAAACATAACCTCAAAACAATATGCTGTCGTAACAAAACACAATCGATTTTGACTGCGACAATCGACTACCACGCGAACGTGTTCACTTCGGCAGCTATACACTGGACTAAACCTCTTTCGGTTATCTACTTCAGGCCACCTTGTAACCGCGGCCTTAGTCCCTCTCTTATCTGTGTGACGTGTGGGAGAGGTTGTTGAAAGGAGAAGTGACACGCTCCCTTGTTATCTCTCGGTCATAACTAACCCTGGCGTTCCTGTTAGGCCCGCCGCAAATTGAGCCCAGCCCACTCCCAGCACACGCGCAGCCCACGACCTGCGCACGCATTCCACGCCCATGGGATATGTCGAGGCAACGCATATTGAACCCAGTATCAGAACAGCCCAGCATCATGACACCTCGCGACGCACATCTTCTCCTGGACTTGGAATCCGAATCAGAAAACGATGATTTAGTGTTACTGTATGCAATAAGTAACAAGAGACGAAAGTGTAGAAGGAATGCGTATTTAAGTGACAGATATGCACATGGTGAGTTTAAACT
>PNEQ01017699.1:14172-35122 GCA_003012365.1 Medauroidea extradentata | reverse complement strand
AAAAAAAGAGGCGACAGAGAGAAAAAAAGAGGCGACAGAGAGAAAAAAAGAGGCGACAGAGAGAAAAAAAGAGGCGACAGAGAGAAAAAAGAAGCGAGAGAGAGAAAAAAGAAGCGAGAGAGAGAAAAAAAGAAGCGAGAGAGAATAAAGGAAGGGAGAAAGGGTGAGAGTAAAACCAAGCAGGCGTATACGTTATCTAATATAAACCGGACTACACATCTACTCTGTTCTAGCACTATCAATTCAACGAACTGCGCTCACTAGCCGCGATCCGCGAGTAGGATATTCGCGAGACATTCCATTTGCTGATGGAATGGCGCCACCACATACGCTGTAATGGGTTTCAACTATGCAGAATTGCAATGGAGTTATTCGCCGTCTCTACAATCACAGCAGCGTATACACAACGGTCCAGAACACTGTTTGAATTGGTTTCTTAAAACGGAAAGAACTAATAAATTGTTACTCCATCATTCCTATTCTCCACAAATATTAGCACACAAAGCTCACCATTCAGTATGAGTGAGTATTTCACGTTCAGTGGTTTAACGCATGCTGAGATAGGACAGAAATACGTCAAAACTTTAATATTCGTACCGGCATTGCTGTTTTCAAGGAAAAAATCAATACAAGAAGCAGTGAAAAAGTTTGATTACGTAAAAAAACCTTTACATTTGTTTTAAATATACAGCTAAAAGAAGTAACGTATATTTCGATCATCTGAGAACTTAATAACGTTGAACAGTTGCTATGCTACCGAAAGACAAGTTTAACTAACCGAAACGCGTGCCCACCACGCCGAAATGGAAAGAAAAAAATCGGATTAAGAGAAACTATTATTTTACAGACATGCGGAACAGAAGAACATTTTCTAAGGACTCCGTAGAGTTATTTGTTCGAATTTACTGGCTTCTGTTTTAGTTAACAAGTACTGGAAAACTTAGAACTATTAACTGAAATTGTAAAGTTCAAAGAATATTTTGAAGTACCTTTACAGCTTCACCGAAAGATATTGAACAAACTTTACTAAAGGAAACACAATGAGTACCCAGCGTGATGCTAATTCTCAAGGTCGATTGTCACACTAAATATACATCGGTGGACGTTAATTTAATAACTGTGTTGTTTCACTGACTAGTTATGGCGCAATTGAAGAAGTTAAATCAATGGCAAAATATTGGTAATGAATTAATATTCGCTGAAGCCGACTTCGAGTAGCGGCGTCCACTTGAAATGGAAACTCCCGTCCCAAGGACTTCCGAGTTCGGGCCGAGTCGTCGAAGGTTGATTTTCTCTCAACGTTCTGGTAGTCGTTGTAGCGCTGAAATTATATATAAAAATAAGCTTTCACGAAACTCAAACCCAGAAAACGTGAACACGAAAACAACGCCAGCAATAGCTTGCGATCTAGACAAATTACGGGCACAGACTACCACGCGCGTAAAATGCGTTGCAGTGTGTTCATAAATAGGTTTTTTTTGCGAAACTATTTTACGTGTTCCCATTGTTTCGCCACGAATCCGCACGTCGCATGACGAAGCCGGACAGGTGTTATCTAAACAAAGCAGAAAACAGAATACCAATACACGCAAAAACACCGACGCAAATGCACCTTGACGACTCATAGGTAGAGACCTGAAAAATACGCGTTTTCTTTTAGGTAGAAGCTAGAATTCCATCAACTATAAGTTCATATCATTATCGAAATTGTTCATTGACTTATTTGACACCTCGTGTAAGTCGCTGAGCCAATAATAACAATGTAACTCAATGCAGGCCCATATCACAGTGTCAGCAAGCGGCCAATGATCAACTGTTGTTTGCTGGAGTGCACAGATATTCTTGAAGGCTAACCTACTGGTTAGTGAACCCGCGAATTTTTTCCGGTCTCTACTCATAGGCGATACACTCGGTATAACACGAATTAAAAAAGTCAATGGTGGCATATGTACGAGATAGACACATACAGAGGTGGGTGGGTGCGCGCGCGCGCGCGCGCGTGTGTGTGTGTGTGTGTGTAAATACGTAACAAAAATTTTACCCCCTTCCCCTTTGAAACCAAATTCCCGCAACAGATGTGGCAACGCCTTTAGGTAATTTGTAATGTAATTATATCCTCGTTGGTTGTATTGTGGGTCCAATCGCCCCTTATTCCGTAAACTTTATGAGTGTTTTGGAAACACTGTACAAGTCGCCTACGTAAATATACTTTCCCCGATACAATTTTTATGCTCCTGCACCATCTCTATTAGCTTCTGTGAACACACACTTGCCGTACATTCCATTACATTCAAGACTAATCATGCGCACTCGCCCACATGTACACACAGACCGTCATCTGCCCACACTCCTACCTTACGACTCATCCCCCCAATACATTGCATACCTAGAGATGGAGGCATAAGACTGGTATTGTTTTGCCAACGTACGTTGTAAGAAGTTGTATCTGATTTAGCACACATGACTGGTTGAAATGTTCCTGGCACGTCTTGATTAATTACCGACCAATTTGATATTTACTGGTACAATAGCAGATCTCTTATTGTATCAGTCAAACGGGGCATGGGTTAAGTCTCCTTGAGCACAAGCAAACCTTTTGACATGCGTGGATAAGTTCAAACCTAGCAAAGAATAGAGTTTTCCCGCGATAAATCTTATCTTAGACCTAACATCCACCACGCATTAATATAGAATCTTCGTGTGCTCTACTGCATCTACAGTAGTATTTCTTAGACAGCGATAATTTTTCTACAGTAAATGTATGTAACCCCATATTGCTCACATAGTTATATTGCTGTTTCGGGAGATTGAAAGATCTACTCACAATTTTTAAATTTAATAAAAGGAAATTATGTTGACTACGGTGATCGCTGCCTGTCTATCTCGACGGAAGAGTGTTTCAATTAGAATTATCTAAATGTTATGAAGTTCATGTCATCTTCACCATGAATAAGTAGTGACATTCATTAACTCCCACAGAAGGTAGGCTACGATACACAACTTGTCGATATCGCTGTGATCATATACGTTGTGAACATTACAGCTGTACGGCTGGAGGAGGCAGCACAGTTGATATAGTCTAGTCCAATAGTAAGTGTACCTTCCCGACATTTCTGCTCGCATAGGCCTACTTGTCTATGGTCTGCTATACAGAGTGTCTAGAAACGTACGCCTAATAAGCACACCACGCCAATCCTGGGCTGAAATGAAGACGAAAATGTCAGTGGCAAAATGTAGTACGATGACATTTTCACAATGTAGCAACATAGCACTGTACATACTCCTTCTTGCGCTCCACAGATATCTTACCACTGTTCTGACCTGCGTATTATTGGTCCAGGTTAAAATCCCGAACAGTCCAAACATGATTCTATGTTTACCTGACTTAAACATGAAATAATACCCGGTAGTGGAGTGCAAGAGGGGACTATCTCCGTGCAATGTTGCCACTTCACGTACATAAAATGTCGTCGTACAACATTTTATGCCACTACCATTTTCGTCACCAATTTAGCCCAAGATTCGCGTGGTGTGGTTAATAGGAGTTTGTTTCTGGACAACCTGTACATCGTTGAACGAGTCTCACAATGGGTTCGTTTTATAAACATAATTTTTTTTTTACATACACCATTGCGGAAGAATGTTGCCGTATTACTGAAACACCCACAATAGAAACAAAAAACAAAAAAAGAAAAGCCACTAAGCTGTAGTCAAGAGACATAAAATACACATAATTCCTTAAAGGAAGTTAGTCATATTCCAGAAGACGATACATGACAAAAAAAAATAAACAAAACAAAGTTAATTCCTAAGTGGAATATAGTCGACTGGAGAAAAACACAAAAAAACAACAAATAACGAAAAAATAATAAAAATGGGGTGTGTTAAAAAAGCACCAAATGGATGAACGACGACAAGACAAATAACGAGCGACACGAATGGATGTGAACACAGGCAAGACACCGCACAGACAAAAAACAGACGAAAAAATAGTAGGATTCTGAAGACAACAGATGCGACTTTTTGGGAACTGGTGTGTGTTCCCGTCTGGAAAACCAGGGTCTTATATAGGGAAAATGCCAATGGCAGTGCAGCTGCCTCCTGATTGGTTGCGCAGCTTGTAATGGGCTTATATGCAGTGAGATAAGGTCTTGTTTTGCTAACAAAAAACTGCTTACTGGCTTTCCTTCCTTTGTTTTTTGTTTTACTGTGGGTGTTTCTGCAATACGGCAACATTTTCCCACAATGGGGTACGTCCAGAAGAACTGTTATATTTATCCTGTACATAATTTCGTTTCCATGGTTTGATATGCTACCAACGTTTCGACTTCATTCGTTCACCGAACAAGTTAATGCATGGTTCCACATACGTAAAATTTTGCGTTTTATTTCTGAAATGATTTACTAGCGGGAAAAAAAAACTAAATTGTGGAATAGGCTAGACAGAAAGGCGTGCGGCCAGTATACTGAATGTAACGAACGTAGACACAGTTGTTTATCTCCGTGAAAACTAAATGTTTGGCATATTTAATTTGTTTAGCCGTTGTGTATCTGCGCAGTGGCATTATTCTGACGGTATGTGTGTTTTGGCACGTGGCAGTAGATTTACTCTACAACCACGTAGGAATAATGGTAAACCACACATAAATCAGGCTTTGTGCGCAACGCGGTTTTCCGGCGTAGGGTGAAGACCAGGCTTTACGCTGCACATTGTCAACACACCTCTATTCATGTTATGCAGCAACAAGGATGTGCTAAGCCAGTGTTACATATTTTCACCTTTATATTACCTTCTTCCACTAGGAGATCCTGTATCCATACGCACTTGGCTGAATGGGGATGAAACACCCCCTCCCCCTAATTAACAAAAAAAAACTGAGGGAGGCTAAAGACGTCTCAACAGCAAGGTCATTAGAGACGGTGAGACAAAACTTGGTACAATGTCAGGAATTGTGAGAAGAATCGACCGTTGTCTTTGCTAAGAAACCATCCTAGCATTCGCCTGGAGCGATTTCGGGAAACCACACGGAAAATCGAAATCAGGATGGCCGAAGCCGGGTATCGAACCCGGGTCTTTCTAAATGCGAGTCCTCGCTCGGTACAACAGGAGTAAGTATGAGGAAAAAATATTTCCGCTAATTGAACCATGTCGTGCATAAAATAGTGCTACTGTGATGCAACTGAGAACATATAGTTTCAAAGTAAACTATGTCATTTAATATCCAGTTGCATATATGGCACACTTACTAAACATGATTTCATGAAAGAAAATATCTGTTACTAATGCACGTGAGTTTCAAATGTATGTATTTGATGCTAACTTCGCAATAATAAAAAATGGCACTTGGTTTCTTTATGCATAACATGGTTCAATTACAAATTTCCATTAAAAAAAAAAAAAAAAAAAAAATTCACGAAATAATTGTTTGTGTATGATTTTCTCCTAATGAAGAGAAATAAACAAATGCATAATGTGGATTCTCAGAACTTGCTTATACGGTCATCATCAGGACTAACATTACGTATAAATAATTACGTGCATTCTTTGATAATTGTGCTGGCGTCATTCGCGTTGCGTGTAATTCAGGGAGGTAATAGTCCCGCGAAACCGGAGTGAAATGTTGACTAATTACTGTGTGATGCGAGAAAATTGTGGATATACTTATCTGTCTATCCTAATTTAACTTTCAGCAAAAGAAAAAAAAAGAAAAATTTCCTGTTCCGGAATTTTTCTTCGTGTACGATTTTACAGTGCGTTCAGAAGAATAAAGTTATTTAAAAACATCACCATAATAACTTGCTGCTTTAAAATATTCGCTTTATTTTGCTACAGTTTTGGTTTAAAAACATGTCGTGTTAACGCAATTTTACAACAGGCTGCAATGTCGTCGCCTGCGATATTACAGAAGGTCGCAAAAGTAAGTATTCGAGATGCAAAACAAAGGTTCAAATCCGCTAGAGCGCTCTGCTTAGTGATATACTTATTTCGTTCAGTATAGGCGCTAAACACTACATCCCCGTTTCTTTATTAATATAATGAAAAATAACAGTAGAAAACAAATTAATTCACACCTAACGAAAATATTCAAATACTATTAACCGAGTATTTTGATAGTATAATGCAATTCGAAATTACTCCGGAAGCTTGCTGCATTCAACTACACACAACATTTTTAGTAAATTTTAAGCCTTAGTGGTTTACCGATTCATGTGAAATTACGTAGAATATAAGAAAATTTTATAATTTATTCAGAAACTGTTTTAAAAAACACAACTACGCGCTTTAATCAAACTGGAAATACTGTTCGTATGTCTGTTTTTCACTGGGATTTCTAAGATATTTTAAAGTCAGTTCCTATGCGTGTAAATTTAACTGCTTGTAGTTTATTATTATTAATTTTCACATTTGTGGCCAAAATTCTGTTTTCTCGTACATATTATTCTGTAATATAACATTTAGTTTAGAGTTGACTCTCCCGCACACGTATGTATTTCGCAAAAAAAAAAAATTAAATATATACTTCGGACCTGAGCGCGTATTTTGAAAAGAAAAAAAACATTTACTTGGAGAAATTCTCGGAAATACACTTTCCAGATGTCAACTATTTGGACTATTAAATAAAAATTTTAACAAAAATTGATACGCTAAAACAAAAAATAATAAACTGCAAGTGCAAAAGTGGAGATTTTTTAAAAATAAAAACCTGAAATATAAAATACGTTCCCTGTTAAGCCGTTATTTTAACGTACCATTAGCCGACTCTTAATAAGACACAAACAATTCAGCAAACAATTTTAAGATTTACCAGGATTCAAGCAAATCAATGTGAACGAACACAGAAAGGCATCTAGCAGCAAAAAGGCGGTATTTATTACACCATTAAGGGAAAACATGTAGGGCACTTGTCGAGTGTAGGAGATTATAATTTTAAATAAAATGTAATTAATACGACAATGACAGGAAATACTGTCCTCGAGCGGTGGGGCCATCTTTAGGAAGCTCCCATCTGATTGGCCCAACTTAATCTAAGCCTGCGGGGCTCAGAAGTGGTTCAGAAGCGAGACATAAGGGCGTGGTACATAATTCAAAGCTAAAAGCATTAATCTATAATTGTAGGTTTCTTGAAGACAACAGTTTTAGCCAACCTTTTTAACAAAACTGTTTCCAGTGTTACGAACTTCTGAGGTACAATCTTTGACGCCGGAACCTCGTGCATTTAACTGCGACGCAAGAGATCACGCGTAACGAATTAGTAATTATGGATAAATATTTACTCCCAAAGTTGGAACATATCATTAACTAGGATTACCATTATATTATCCATATTGGCTTCGAAAAAAGCGTAGAAATCAATGTATGCTTTCAGCGTTTATTTATTCACTACGCACTCTTAAGCCCTGAACTAGCGTGTATAATTCCGGCCGAACCGTTTTTACTATGGGACACTAAGCGGTGACCATATAATTTTATTGGTGGAAAGTCTGTAGCAAAATTTAGTGCACGTCTATATCCCAGTTTCACAAACATCCTGTTAGTACATTTTGAAGTAGTGCAATATAAAAAAAGGCATTTTAAGCAATGTTGGAGGGCTAATAAACAGTGTCTAATGAACATGGTGTCTTACCAATGAGATTTAAAACTTATCGGAAGTGTGTGTACTTTGTGTGTTTGCACAATGGACACACGTGGAATAGTTTCGTAGAAGAAGCGTGTTTATGAACACATTACGACGCATTTGAAGCGCGTGAGCAATTACCGGGCGGTATCACCTCGAGCCCCTCCAGACATTGCACACAACGTCGTCGCTGATTAAGAACCGTAAACACTCTCAGCCAAACTGACCCAGTTCGTGCCACGCTCGTTATTAGGCCGCTCACCGGGAAGGTTTACAGAACCAGCGACGTGGGCGTTACTAAAGGACGCCGACACACGTCCGACCTAAAGCACTTCTGAGGCAAGAAAAACATCTCCGTCGTTGAAAGAAAATGTAACAAGAAAGAAAAAAATATTACATCACGGTTGCACGACGTTGCTTTAGTTTGAGAGACGTAACCAGGTGATCTCTCTAACAACCCGACATGAACCTCTTTGTACCGTTAGACGCCCCACTTCTCTAGGTTTGTGTGCTTTCACTGGCCAAGTCACAGAATAAATAAATTTTAACAGTAGCAACAATGTAAGCTTTTGTATTGTTATTGTACCAGCTCTCAGTGCGTACATGAATGTTAACAATACCACGTGGATTAGTCATCTGTTTATTTAACCACTTGTGTTTAATATACTGTAATTAGGTTGTATGCTAATTAAATACTGTATTTAGAAAAGATAAACATGACGATTCGAGGCTAAACATAAGACATACTCTTCCACAAGCGGCACAAGGAAGCTTACTAATTTATTCCGTGACCAAGTTTCACTCGCCTTTTTTACATTTTTGGTGACCAAGCAACTTCCAGCAAAACTGAACACAGTCGACTTAACTTCGCGCTTAGTAACGCCCCCGGATAGATCGCACTGGGTTCTAGTCCCAACGAGGCCAGTTCAACGTTCTGATGAGGAGGAAGCAGACCACTGTTTCTTCAACGAAGATAGTACTCGTATTAAAGTTCCACATTAAAAACTATTAATTATTTTTCTTATTCTACTGGCATTAGTTCGACAGACTCGCAGGTAATAATTATACTTGAACACGGCAATATTTACGGCGCCTTCTCTTGCCAATTCAGTACATGCTTGTGCAATTTTAAAAACACGATTTATAATATCACATGCGTTTATTTGGCGATTTAATTAAGTGGTCAGCATTCGATCGTACGAATTCCCATAGTCTGTATTTCAAAGATTAAAAAAAAAAAGTGCGTGTTTAACTCTGACCAAATCTCGATTAGAGGAAGTGGTATACACTAAATACTTCCGACTCCGAGTTCTCACTTTTCCTTTCTCCTAATTTATCGTGAAATAATCCAGAAAATAATTGTTACAGTCTGAGGTCTTAAGGAGAAAAATAGTAATTTTATATTTGAGTGAAATACTGTTACTATTGTCGACAATACTTGGGAGTACATTTTCCTCTTACAAAAAAAAATGTCTCAGCCAGTTTTCCCACAATATTTTGCACCATTTTTTCAATCTAATAAACCGCAAAAACTAACGAACATAATGAAATTAAAATTTAAATTGAAACTACATGCCACAGGCTTGACGCATAGGTATAGCAAAAACCCATTACAAAATATTTTTATATTTAAAAAAATTCCTAAGTACAAAAATTTAACATTTCGGCAATTTGTTTACGCTTCGTGTAATTGCCATCAAATACCTGATCGTTTCTAAGGTGTCCGACAGTTTATACTTTACCCTGCAGAGTATAACTTCCAAGCTGTATCCAAGAACTGACACTTTTGAATTTCAATAAAGGTACGTCTGACAGAACCTATATTTCTGCAATTCTCCTCTCTCCCAACACTAGCAATGAAATATCTGCTGGCTGCCTTCCCATTCAACCTCAACCTTGCTCCAGAAACAGTGCAATATCATCTGGCTTCCTCCATTTCTTCAATCTTGCCCGAGCAAGAGGAATTCTTGTGTACCCTCCAACCGGCCGGCCCTTAGATTGCATCCTCCCGCCCGTTCACTTGTCTGCCAATACCAACTCCTCTTCGCCGCTTACCTTTCTCCCCATTTAGAGGACATGTATTCTTCTGTAAGGAGACAGACACACTGATGGAGCTGACGTGTAGTTTTCTGTAGACGCAGCTGTCTTTCTGTTTATACAAGGCCATTTTCAGAACATTACTCTAGATACGTATACTTCAACTTTTACATTCTGGTTTACTACTGGTTACTCAGAAACTTAGTTTAAAATTGACATTCTAAGAGCGAGTTTTATAAAGTCACAGTAAATGTCACACAGCTTTAATAAATAAATACTTTATAAAAACGTAAAGTGTTTACCTAACTGTTTTTTTTTTAACCTAGAAATGATGAAACCTTGTCTCACAACAAGACAAATATGTTAAGTGACGTAACGTTCAAAATTATGAATAGCGAGTACTACAGCACGCGTACAAAGAAAATGACGGAGACCTGGATAACAGCTACGCTACTGAATTTACGTCATGCCTACGAGTGCAAATTGTACAGTTCAATTCTACAACTCTATTTTACATTCAGTTATTTTTAAAACCGTAATGTTTACAGATATTTCAGTCTGCTCAACAGAGGTCAATGAGGATCATGCGTTTCAATTCCATATTGTTACAGACGTGCTATGCTTTTAAAGTAACTACGAAGCCAGCACTTGCAACTACTGCGCGGATAGTTCACACTAATATTAACAATTTCCGGCCCTACTTTTTTTTAACCTATCATACAATTCCTATTTTCCACCACTTGATATAATCACCGTACTGAGTTAACTTCGCTGTTATCAAAAGACAAACCCGAGGCCTCAGTAAAGGTTGAGGCCTACAAGACGAGAGGTATTGGTGGACGTATTTTGCGTGTTCAAGTCTATAAGAAGTGCGGAGATTTAAAAGCGATAACACATGCGCGTCATGCCTCAGCCTAGCCCCTAGGCGCAAGTTAAAATGGCGTGCAGACTTCTCGCCTGTAACACGCCTCTGTGAAAAATTCTATGCTGACCCTATAATTGTATGACGTAATATTTTTAATGAAGGTGTTTTGTGCCCACCAATACCTTCCTTTTTCGCATATTATTACCATGCCTAAATAACAACCACGAAAACACCCATTTTCACCCGTGAATAAAACGATTTAAAGATTAATGGAGGACCTGATAAGGGTACATCTCTGTGTAACTAACTGAATGACATTGCTAACCAGACTAATTCACGTACGTACGTTTAGTAGTTTTTTACCTAAATTGTGTTGGCCGCAGATCTACACATCACTCGGCGGCCTGGGCAGTATGCCACCTTAAAAAGCTCCTTTCAAATTAATGACGAGCTGTTAATTGTTACGGGTACTGAAATAGAGCAAATAAAAATACACCATGCTCTAAACAAAATAGACAACAAACGACACACTGACACGGACTAGAGGGTTGGCGTGCGTCCTCTTGGATACGACAAGTGGTAGCTGGAGAAGGAATAAACAACTAGGGGAAGGAAGGTGTGTCGAGATGGTTGCTGTCTCATCCCTCGTTGAAGTGTTTCCGTCATACACCAGGCACGGCGGCCCTTCACATCTCCTCGTAGCTCTACCGTGCACCACTCCTCACACATACCGCGATTTCGGAAACTCACCAGTGGTGGATACGCCGATGTACGCCTGTTGAGGCCATTACCGAACGTAAAGTTTAAGTTGTTTTTTTTTTTTTTTTCGTTGCGAATGAAATTTGATGAATACACTCACGTTATTTAACATGAAACAGCGATAGAAATCCAAATTTAATGCTGGTATCATATGTATAATATTAAATAAAGATTATGATTAAAATTTACAAATTAAATAAACAATTTTGGTATGCAGGAAGTATATATTTTAAAATGCAATTTTCAATGCAAAAATATATGGTAAGTTCACTTTCTTTGACTTCATATTCCATAATTGCAAGTTACTTTAAAAAAAAATTTGCGAGATAGTGTTAAAAAATTCACCGGTTGAATTTCCGGTGGACAACAACCAGACTTGCGGATTTTCAGGTTGGTTGACTGGTGGATACATCGATCCAATACCAGCTGAGGGCAAAACAGCCATCGAAGAAACGTCCGGTGAACACCGGTGGATGTACCGGTGAATTTCTGAATTTGCGGACACCACCGCTGCAACACGGCAACACAGCACGAACTGCCTGTCTTCCCTTCTAGCCGCTTCTCAACCCAGACCAAGAAAAGGTAAACCACAGACGACACTCAAAGTTATAAAACGAAACGCTTTTGTTTCTGCCCAGTGCAAATCTACCAATTTCAAAACACAAAAATTTGTTTTTTAAAAGTTGGTGTTACCGTGACCGATGCACGCTCGCACACACCTACACACACAAGCTTCAAAATACAGTTTCGCGAAGGTAGGCTACAATCATTAAACAAATTTATTCATTGTTATTTTCAATATTCATGTCACTTAGTATTTTATACGTTTTTTTTGCATTACATAAAAATGTATAAATAAACGTTAAAACCTTATTTCAGACAATATCTCTTAACATTATAACCGTCATCACAAGTTAAGACAGCGCAATACCAGCAACATGACACCGACAAGTAAATAGGTTTTTATTTAATATTTTAAGGGGGAGTGGCAACACACAATTTTATTGAATTTTCAGTTTTTGAGCCATAAATTTATTCAGATCGTATTATCAAAGTTTACTCTTCAACAAGACATTGAGTACAGTCTTGGTAAACTGCTTGACATAAATATTAATTGAATCATTCATTTATTTGTCATGCAAAATCATTGCAAGATAAATTATATGTTAACTTTCAAGAAATATCTTGCAATGATTCTGCACGACAAATTAATGAAAGATTCCATTATTATTTATGTAAATCAGTTTACCAAGAATATATCCCATGCTTTGTCGAAGAGAAAACTTTGATAGTTCAATTTTAATAAGTATGGCTAAAAATTGAAAAGACAATAACATTGTCTAAAATACTCCCAATCAATTGTATTATTTAACTTAAAATTGTTATACATATAATCGTGGAACGACGCATGCTAACATAGCGGTCAACGTTTCTCGGATTAGGCCTATTACCATCAATTGTTATGCCGGTACTAGGTCGGGTAGTAAAACAAAAACGAATCGTAATGAAAAAAAGACTCCATGTTTACTCTTATCCAGTGTCTAGGACCTGACTGACTCAAAGAGAACTGCAGTCGGCCATAAATACTCTTACATTACTTCAGCACACGCATCGACAGACACACAAACACAACCAGACACACACTTCCAAGTACTTTCCAATCCGGGTAGCGAATCATACATTTTTGAGAAAAGCCACAATTGACGTTGTAATATATTTCCTTTCGTGCTCAACTCATTCTAGGTTAAGTTCATGAACGCACACGAGTAAGATCAAATATTTGCAAGGAAATGTAAGAATGCAAAGTATTATATTATTAGCGTCAACGCGAGCGTAGAAAATTTAATACAAACATGCATATGACAATGTAAGAAATGTCAAGTTACAGAGTAGCCTACATTTACGATTTAATTAAAATTCATGACGTTCCTTTAATGCGTTACTCACCCAGTTAAATGCCGACAGTCTATGCACAAATTCGATCATGTTTTGTGCTGCACAGATTAAAATATGCGGACAGTCTATGCCGAAATTCAATCGCTTTTTTTAACAGATTAAAATGTAAGTAGGCCTATATACTGTTACGAGATAGCGCTTGCTGCTCACGCGTGGCCACCACAAACTAGAGCGCAGTGTTTTCGTAGAAACCGTTTTTCAATGGGACTTGGAGCGATGACCCTGATATTTTATTTGGGAAAGTTTGTGGTAATGGCCAATGCAGGTTTCTAGGGCTTAGTTTTACGACAACGATCGATATTTTCTCAGCTACAGCAACGTGAAAAAGCCATTTTTAGCAATTTGAGGCGCTTAAAAATCATGTTATTAATAGGCGAACATTTTATTTTTTTTTTTTTTTAATCGTAGGGGCACATTTTGAAGTGTGACTTCTTTTCGTAGATACACGCATTGGAAACATTTTTAATAGTTAACACAAGAGAAAATACTTACCGTACCACGCTACAGCAATTCTTACGCGCCAGGTACACTAACTCTTTTAAGCATAAAATTCAACAATCTAACTCGCGACTGACACTTCCCCATACCATGAAAACGAATAAACCCTAACAGACGAACCGTATAAAATTAACACCCCTCAAGTTACGGCAGACATGCTGCCCCAGAGTGTTAAATTACAGTATACCGTAAAATACTTTTATATCACTCACAAATGGCACTTTCTGGAAATGTATAACTACAACACCGCAGTCGCGTACGTTTCAGAAGAATGAAACCGATTTTGGAATCTACCATCACGTGCAATTATTAAACAAGGCTTAACTCGTGCCAAATACATGACATGTGCCGATTTTTCGGCGTAGATAAATTATCGAAAAATTAGTACCAGAATTACTGGATGAGTATCTAATTTCGGTTTCAATATTACGTCGTCAAAATGACTGGAGTTCGAGTACCAGCCATATTACTACACGTAATGATAAAATAGCTTGTTAAACGCGCGGGTGTGTTTTAGTGGTTAACTTACACTCCGAAATGATTAAATGGTCGTAACTTTAATGTATGACAGACTCTATTCACCGGCTTTGTGTGGATACTAATGATTTGTAACCATTACACACAGATACTTCGTAGTCAAGACAATGTGCCGCGTGCTTCGACGGACATGGGTTCAAATCCTCGCCAGAAATTTATTTTGCCAGTACTAAGTTAAGTAACGTTATAAGGAATATTATGCGCGTTTGTCACTATTTTTCCCCTTTAAATTGTAGGGGTAATTTTTCTCTTGCAAATGAAAATGGAATTTGATTCCTTTGCAAGAGAGCATTTAAATTAGTTACGCAGCGTAGTTATAACGTAAGCCCCCGTTAATTGTTTTCCACGAAAACTGACAGGGTGAATTATGAAACCGAAGACGCTAAAGAAGGGGAACGTAAGCAAATTTGTTACGGGTGCTCTACTCCGAAAACATAGCAATTTTATAATTGCACCGAACACTGTAACACACGTTGCATTAATAATTATAGCAACTACCCACAAATAAAATATTTTTCGGCTCCACAGTTTTCGTACAAGCCAAGTCAGTGTAGCGATTTTACCATTTTCGCTACTTACCCCAAGTAAAAACTAACTATATGAATGAAATAATTAGATTGGCATCTTTGTAATTTCACGTAAAATTGTGTGTTAAACAAATTGCTGAATGTACCTAAATCTTTGTTTATCTGAGTATATCCAATATTTTTATTATTTCTTTCGTATAGTTTGAATAGTTTTAACTTTGGTAAGCTGCGAAAAAGGTCAAATCACTTCCCGATATGCACTTGTACGAAAAATATTCAACCAAAAATACATTATTTGTGGGAAATTAGTATTAATGTAATGTTATGGGCTGTGTCTAGCACAAATAAAAAAATTAGAATTTAGCGTTGCGGCGCTGCAGGACAACTGGGGCGTCATAGCCGCGAGGCGTAAAAGACGAACATACCGTGGTTGTACTCACCTCATGTCCTGGTGACTCCCTGGCAGTGCACATATCCCGCCTCCTTCACTTGCCCCTGGCTCCCACCTGCCTGCAACACGCACAACACACCACAGTCAACATACATGCTCACTGACCTTCCCCTGTAAAACAACTTATCACATCAGGTTTTACTCCAGACTGGAATTACCACTACACCAACAATACAGACTGAAATTTATAAAAAAAACTGCGCAGACTTAAATAGAGGCGAAATATATTTACCGCTAAGAGTGGAGGAAATTATATATACAACCAAGACTCACCCATCCCTCCGAAATATTTGCGTCTATCCATTTAACTTAGGCGTATTTGAAACAAAGACAAAACACACATGAAACATTACTGTGTATTAAAAAAAATTACATAATCATCATAAATACGCCTACGTAAAAACGGTTCTTAAATTCTGCACAATTTCCTAAATTAAAAAGAGCATCCTACAAGGAGAGGGGGAGCGAATGTACGCCCTATTCTCCATGTTATTACGTCACTGTTAAACACGACCAATGTGGAGTCATCACATAATTCAGATGAACCAAATAAGCACAAATAGCGTGTTCAAAAATTCAATGCCCAAAGTAATAGTGAAGATAAAGGAGACAAATGCAAATATATTTCACCAGATAACCATATGTCGGAAACAAATAGTTTAGTAGTAGTGAGTATTCAGGGGTATCGGGACTGATTGGGAAGACATCAATGGTAATTATTTAAAGTACTAATTTTTGTTATCAATGTTACAATAAATGTTCAAAATAAGTAGCATTACCTCCGCTCAGAATCGGTATCGACGTAACAAGGAGTCTCATGTTCGCTGGAAGATGCACAACCCATGCATACTGTATTCCCGCAAACACGGGACACCCAGCTACATCGATACCGGCTCTGCGCGGAGGTTAATGCTGCCCATTTTAAACGTTTATTGTAACATTGTTCAATAAATAAAGTACCGTAAACAATTACCAAGGTCATTTTCTGAATCACACCCGATACCCTTAAATACCCATTACTCGTAAACTATTTGTTTCCGACACATGGTTATTTGGCCAAATGTATTTGCATTTTTCTCCAACTTCCTATTAATTTCGACATTGAATTTTTGAACACCTCGTATTTGGGACAATTTTCATAGCGTCAAACATTTCACAAGGATAATTTTTTGTGAATTTTTAGCAGTCATAAATGGAAATATATATGTGCTACATTACCGAAAGGCTATCTAAATTCAGTGTTCAATTCATTAAGCCTTCTACAAATTCACATATAAACTTATTTAATGTTAAGTCCCCTTAATGCAACTTATAAAACCCAACTGACTACTGAATTTGCCATTAACACACGCACATATATTAGTTACTTAGGTTGCGCATTTCAGACAATTGTTGTGCCAAAAATGGTAAGGTACCTTAATATTTCATTTGGTAGAGGAACCAAGTACGAAATATCATTTTTATCGGCTTTAAATAAAGGTCTACCGTCTGCATGGCCTCTGTGGCGTGATCACCAAAAAAGCAGAGATAGGTTTCAAATGTGGTTTCTTTCTGCTCACTCAAATTTCAAATTAATTTAAGAGGCTTTGTGTAAAAAACAAAAAAATGCATTGTAGTGGATCTGGTAAGATGTAAAAACTCGGCTAAAATTATTCGCGTGTGAACAAATTAATGAACACACGTTTTTCGCGACAAGAACGGATGCGCATTCGTTAACGAAAACGCCGTTAGTGTAGTTAACGACAGAATTCATTTCCGCAACAATAATGAAATTATTCACATGAACTAGTATAAATATGGAGGAAAAAACTTTAATTGAAGTTAGAAAATCAATGATCTTCCACTGCACTACAATCTACACATAATCAGGTCAGTTCAATGTAACGCGCAGCCGATCGATTTAAGTGACGAACTGCGAAAACTCTACAGCAGAACGTCGAGAGTCATCTTCCTGGACTCCTCTGCTCGAGTTACTTCAGAGAACACAACATGTGAACGACGGACCGTAAAGCAGCTCAGCATGCTGGGTTCGACAAGAGCGCCTGGCGACAGGAATACGAGGGATACAAGCTGCGACCGAGAGTCGAACCACAAACTTAAAATAGCGGTTGACGCAAGCCAAGCACGCTTCCTGGAACTGGGGAGGCGCCAGGATATTGCGTCCCTGCCCGTCGACAGACTTGGCCCCTCACACAATGCTCCCGCCTCGACCGGCGAGGCTCGCTGAAGCAGAACATATTGCCACTATCGGACTTGAGAACACACCCGCGGCTATTTGGACGGACCAAAAAACAAGGCAAGGAACACGTGTGCCGAGACCAGATTGCCTCATTACATTTACGGGTCCCTACTCACTCTGTTTTTTCGAAAACTAGTTAATTCTAAAACGGAGCAGATATCGTACAACCATGAGATAGAATTTGCTTGAAGTTGTATTTGTCTTGTAGCGTAACTTTACAAAGAAAAAAAATGTTTGCTTATAATAGACGTCCAGATATTTTATTTAAGTCGATAATTAGCCAAAAAAATTTTTTCTTACACAAAAATATCAGGCGATGGTTTTACGACGTCTGCTCCATTTTAGAATTTAAAACGTAGTATTTGTACCTATTTACAGTACTGTACGCATATTATATTAGTTTGTTTTCATCTGCCCTCGTAACTATTAATTCCGTTCGTGGCCGCAAGTCGTAAGAACTAGGCACAGCACACACAAGAAAATGTAAACTTTTAAGTCATAAAACGTAACTTTTTATGTAGATGGAGTAGTTTAACAAGAGAAGTCGCTACCAAGACTTCGTCTGTACAATCACTGGTAGCGCGTAGCCGTATCTTCGTACGTAAACGTTCTGGGAATACGGTTATTTTATATGTAAGGTACAACATTATTCTACAGACCATTCGTTTGACTTTGAATAGACTATCGTATGGAATTCAAGATGATAAAAAAATAGTGACAATGGCTCAAAACTGCATATTTAGGATTTTGGTGCCAAGTTTCTTTAAGGTATTTGTAGACCGATCATTCGGCTTTCGACACTTGCAATAATATCACACAGTTGCAGATCTAAACTGGGTTATAACGAGCATGGAAGCGAAGGGCTGTAAGGTCGACACTTGCTTGCCCCAACACTTGCCTCATCGTCTCTAAGCGCAAAACGATCAACTAGCGTCTGTCTTCCCATGCAACAGTTGTGTCACGTCTTTTAAATAGATTCCGAGCCGGCAATATAACCAATTTCCTACCATCAATTTGCTCGTGCCACACGTTCACAACTACAAATGTAGCTACAGCAGATTTCCGCGACAGTGGTTTGCAACTATGATAAAGTACTTGCAATCCCCAAAGTAATTCAACACTGTCTTGATGCTTAGACACAAGTGCAACGACTTATAGGTTAACTATATAACGTGTCAACTATACCTCGCGAGGACGGATGTCACATCGTCAACTTCGAACGACTGTACACTTGGAAGGTAAGTATGCCTCATCCCGCGTTACTTCTAAAGGTCTATTTTTGTGAAAATCCGATCAAAGAGGAACGGACACTAACCCCTTAGCTGAAGAACACAGGGGAGACATTCAACAAAGTTCCCAATAAAAGAAAAATCCGACCGCTGATTACAACGGACTGAAACGACTGGACACTCTTGTGGTAAGGTGGCCTTCGACTATCATCGATAATTTTTCCCTGCCCGTACACGCCGTATACTGGTTCAGTTTCTGCCAGCTGAAAGCGACTAATGCTATCACGCGCGCCGACATCTTTCAAGGACAGTGTCCCGCCTCCTCTGAGGCGTGATGGCTCTAAAATTACAGGTGCGCACACAAGGAAATGTAAAACCTGGCAAGGACAATTCAATGCGACCACGCAAATGGACGAAAGCTTGGTGAGGGCAAGACGACCTTACAATAGCTCGTGACATATAGCCAAACACACCTATGCGAAATTACTAGAAAAGTTAAAACGGTAACAATAAAAATATAACTGAAAATTAACTTTTTAGGCACAAATATTGTCAGTTAAGATTCTACTATACCCCTGATGTACAAAGTCTTGGTTTTTGAGTCATAATATTTGCTTTACAGTATAAATAAAAATGTTTTCTTGTAGAATCAATTTAATTATATATTTTTTTTTATTTTGGTGCGAAATTTGCTTTATGCGTTAAATTCAATTTGTAAACAGCTACAGAAAAAAAAACAGTATAGTAATGTTTTCCTCGCTGTTTACTAATGGTATTTAACAAGTAATGCAAATTTAACGCAATAAATGTTAAAGAAAAAATAGGGCCCACATAAAAATTGTTCTACAAGCGAAAATTTTTTGTTTACACTCCAAAAACAAATATTACGACTTTAAAACAAAAAATTTGTACATGAGGGAGGGGTATAGTGGGATCTAAGAAACATAATTTAACTAAAAAAAAATTAAAATTCACATGTATATACGTGTATATGTATAAGAAATTTATAGGAAGTACATCTGATTCCCGACATATTTACTCGGTTGCTTTTATTTATTCTTAGTATTTCCTATGCACGCATCGTACACCAACATAAAATGTGCAACTTATATACCGTTTCTACGTGGTATCCGTTAGATATCAGGAGCAGAATTAAGTGGACTGATTGATACACGCCCTAATAAGCAACTCATATTTAGAAAAAGCATATCCCATTGTATTCACGATAATTGAAGTTTTCAAATTGCTCCACAAACACAGGAGCCTACGATTATACATTTTCGCACTTGGCATAGATTTTTTTTAATTTTTCCTAAGAGAATGGGATCTTATTGCAGTTGCATGAAACCACTGCAGGAAATTATTACATTTCATTACCTAATTCCCAAAACAGTAAATAAACTAACGAACTGACTGTCTTATTTACACGACGAATAACATCACCAGAAATTAATTAGAATCTACTACAAATCGTATTATTACACTCCCTTCTTTCGCTTGTTCATTCTCTTCTACCTTACCCCACTTTATGGAGTTACTTGCTTTGTCTTAGAACTGAAACAGGTATTCTGAAGTCTCCAGCTGAAATGTCATTCAAGAGGGCTTGGAGAAATGTTTCTTTAAGTATTTCAGTGCAATTTCCAGGAAAAAATAGTGTAACCAGGTGCCCACAAAAAGGGGCATATGCCATAAGCTACCTCAATCAATCTGGAGAACATAAATTCCCCGACTTTGTAGCGCCGTAAATCACAACCGCCTATTACAGGTTGTTTGCGATAAAGTGAGCACTTCTGAAAACCACTTTGATTACAATAATAATTTATCAAATGTACTTACTGCGATTTTTGACGTAAACTTTTGAATGAGGTAATATCTATACACTTGGTTGCGTTCTTTATATTAAAAAAGTGACAGGAACATACTAATTCTAAGAAAAGGTAAATAAAAGTTACTAGGATTTCAAAAGTGCTCACTTTGTACTGAACCACCTACACAAAGGATATACTAACTTCCGCATTTTAAAAATACGAACTACAATATAACTGAAATGTCGCTGTGTAAGTCCATAAATTGGATAGGGACTACCCCTTCTACGCCAATATTCGTTCTTCCGCTTCACATTAATTTCTATATAAATTCATAAATAAATTACAGGAATTCAAATTATTAGCTTTTGTGCATCAAGATGCAATCTTCATAAAAAAAACAGCTTTCGCCCACGTACGCATTTATCCCC
>PNEQ01017699.1:0-14072 GCA_003012365.1 Medauroidea extradentata | reverse complement strand
GCCGGGATAAGTACATTAAAGGAAAAGTGGATTGCAAATACGAAAATTGATTTACGTATGTCACAGAGAGAATATAGTTTTCTACCCATGAATCGAACTCACAATCGAGTGAGTCACGGAGCCATACTTACGCAATGGTAAACTATAGAAAGGCATTAGTATTTAAATTTCGGATTTCACAGTTGATACAAATGAAACTAATGACGCATCCGGAATATATAAGAAAAAAACTTAAACACAACTTCACGAATGGACGAATGGCTGAAGTCATTTCATATGCAAAAGAACCAAGCCATCAAGGTTTTTGCGGTCATTTAGACCGCGTTACATAAAACAACTGGCAACTTCTGCAATTACCGAAACATTTTATGGACGCGTAAATCGAAGAGGTATCATCACATCTTAATATTCTAATTGGGATTTTAAAAAAAAAGCACATCCGAGTATTTCATGGAACACCTATGGCAAATAAATCTAGCTGACTTCCCTTACGGCGTTTAAGTGGGGAAGAATCGTAAATTTATTTTTGTGTGAAATAGTATTAGTTTTGTAACCGTTACTTTGGAATACATTTTCCTCTTACAAGAAAAATTAGCCGAGTCACTTTTCCCGTTATATAATTTGAAAGTCAAGATGTGTGGTTTTTATTCTTATAAACCGCAGAAATCAAAGAACATAATTATAGAAATGAAAAGAAAAAAAACACATTGAAACTACAAGTTACGAACTACTGCTTGACCTATATAAAAGTCCATTACAATAAATGTTTGTGCATTAAAAAAATCCTTGACAATTTTATTTTCTTGCTACTTCCAGTAAATTTTTTTTAATTTAAAAATATTGTGCAATTCGTTTATTTATATACGACAAGCAGTGACGCGTGAGATGGGATTTCAGTGTGAACTTTTTCATTCAATTATGTTTGTTGGTTTTTGCTGCTTATTAAGAAGGAAAAATATACTAATTTTCACTTTTAAATGTCATTATGGGAAAACTGGCAGAGCTATTTTTGTAAGACGAAAATGTACTCCTAAAAGAGTCTACAAAACTAACATTTCCACACAAGATATAAAATTACAATTTTTCCCGAACTTGAACGCCCTTATAAATGTAAGCAAACATTCAAGTACACGTGCACAAATCCTACTACATCAAACGAACAAATGGAAACACCACCTCGAGATCGTGACTGTAAATACAGTTAACAAGTCCAGCCTGACAATACTAGCGAGACAACAACAACGCGCCAGACAAGCATTACGTAGCCGTCCCTTATCTTATTAGCATGGCTCTAGCATTGTTTTAGTTATCACTGAAGTGTTGTACAGAGAGTAACCTTGCCAAGACGTATTCTAAAACGTCTCGTCGAGGAGGGATCCAGACTAAAGTCATGCAAACCACACTCCTGATGAACACACTACGTATAACTTAAGATTACGTCGTCTAGCAACACGCTTCGCAATAAGTTTCGATTTAAAGATAAGACAGGATGTGACGGAGACGAAGTGTGATTTGGCGTGGTGATAGCTTATGAAATGTCTCAAATGTGTGTCCAATTTTTCGTGTAAGTAAATTAATCTGGGAGTACTGCTACCCTGAAAATAGACGTAACAATTTAATTTATTTCAATAAAATAAAAAAACTACTACATCTTTCGTTGTTTTGGAACTATTCTGAGTGCCGCTGCTTACGGCTCGGTTTCAGTCGCCATATTGAATTTTAATATTTCTCGGTTTTTTAGAATTCTGATAAGAAAAAGGTTAAATCGGCGACTATACCTCAAATTCTATTCACTTTGTGCTACAGTGCAAGCATAGCAATAGAGCTAGTAATTTACAGTTAGGTCACAATTAACCAAGCAAACTATGAATATAAAAAAAATTGCCACACACATTGCGGCGTAATTATATGTTGATAGCTAAATCGTAATGTCAGTACTGTAGCACAGTGTAAATAAAATATGCGGTATTACCGCATATTTACCATTTTTCTTATTAGAACTTAAAAAAAAGAAAAATAATAAAATTCTATATGGTGAGTGAAACCGAGCCTTAACACCAAGATGTATTTTATTTTATACTTAAAGAAATTAAATTTTAGAGACGATTTTCAGGGTTGAATTACCCCCACAATGGTGCACTTTGCAGAAAAATTAACAATACATTTTCGACTTACTTTTTCATAAGAAATCACTATACGCAAAACTAAAACACACTTTGGCATTACTCATCCTGCGTTTTCGCCGTCTCAAATGTAAAATATAAAGATTAAGAATTAAGTAACTATTCACAGATAGCTGATCTATGGTCTTTAAGTGAAGATTTTACTGAACTGACACGAGGTTGATGGATCTAGACAACAACGCAAAAATTTGCGATTGAAAGCGACGAGAACACATCGTTAAATTTTAAATCTAAGTGATGGTTACGCACATAAAAGGCAAGTCGACGGAACACACTGGTTACATTCGGCACGAAATCAATGATTGCCGACGAAGCCCAAATTACGAGCAGTTTGGCTAGCATAAACCAACCACGTCGACTTTCACACCACACCAGTGACATTAACAGTAAGCCCACGATGAATATGAAAAGGAGTTTAGGGACAGCAAAAATTTAAGTCTGACATTTAGAACACAAATGCTCCTAGCCACTTTGTGCCGGTAAATCATGCCAGGGATCGTCTCACATCTAACAAGCTACACCCACCACAACCCAAGCTAGCTAGACAACAGCACTATTCGACCTTGACAAACTGTAATGTTTGGTAAGTGAAATGAAATGATTTTGGCCAGCACTTAACATGTAGGATTTTAGCGCTGGTGAGGGGTGACAATGTGAGCATAGAGCAGCGCCGGACCGAAGGGGCGGGGAAAACCCGCTGACCAGCGCCATCATCCGACACGACTCCTGTTTGGTAAGTCATGGATCCCCAAGTAAAACATTTTCTTAATAGTTTTCTCATTAAGGGGCTTCTGTACTGCTTTTCAAAACTTGTAAAACAGGTACCTCTTCTCAATCATTTTAAAAACAAACATTTAAGATACAGAAATGCACATTTTTACCTTACGAGAAAAAAGATTGTCTGTTGTATCTACTGATTTGATTTTCACATGTCGCAATGTCAAATATATTTATAAAATGTTTCAATAGAAGATATTTGGCGTCTCCTTTCTTGTTTCCTTAACAGAAACGTTTCATTCTTACATCACTAGCACTAAAGAGCCAATTTTTTTGAATGAAATGGTACCATAAAAGTTAATGGTCACAGCATTGAATTTCCGTGCAATTATGTACGTTTATATAGACTAACTCTAGTTTTTCCACTTCAAACAACACATTAAAATTAAGTAACAACATTTTTGTCGTAATTTATTTGTAGAAAATGTTATGTAAGTAGCACAAAATAGTTTGTAATGTTAACATTTAGACAATACTCTGTATGTATAGACAATTATAGGACTCGATATACACGAAAACCCTTGCGGTTATTATTGAGATGAACATAAGTTGATTACCATGCATCATAAGAACTACTCCGTTCACCTACTGTATTACTATATTTCCACTACAACATGTGCCAAAGTTGTTGATAATATTTTAAAAGTTATCTTTCTTTCAAGAGCAATGAAAGAATTGAAATACGTGAGTGCTTAAAAGGAAATTTCATGGGAGAGAACTTTTTAAATTCGACTAAATGAACAGTCAACCGCTAATAGCAATCAGACTGAAGGAAGAGGGACTCACGAAAACGTGTATATTAGGATTAATAATAATTAACGCTATCATAAGTGACACTGTGAAGGTTTTTGACAGTTCTCGCAACGGTACCTACAAGCATGTAAACAAAGCTAAACAGAATTTGATACGCTGTTTTATACAACTGCTTATAATTATAGATATACTGTAAGTTAACTGCAGCGCTATCATACATTTCTTGAAATTAGACCTACTAAAATTTCAGTATAATAAAAAAAAATCCCATCAGTTCCGATACCACAGCCCAAAAAGAAAACTAATTCGGTAAAATATCCACGATCTCACGTATGCTACTTCTTCGGTTTGCGTCCACTAAAAAACAGGGGACCAGCTCACCTTTCCCCCACCACCCTGCAGCAGAGTTTAGCGATGCAGCTAACCAGTTCCCAGGCCTCAGGACGACCGGTGGCAACGGAGACGCCGCGTCGCCAAGCAAGATGACGCAACAAGGGGCTTCTTATCACGGGGCAGGCTGCAGCTAGAACTGGTCCAGCGGCGCCCGGTTTCGCCAGCACTACATCAGCCTCCGGCACACACACCGTTAACGTATAAACACTTCCCGACTGACGACCGACAAATTGCTACTGGAAGCTAGTGGGGTCATTCATCCACCAGCCTGTCGCGATAAATGACCACAGCCGCCAGGCAACGGTGCCCCTATCAAATTTTTACTACACACGTGGGAATTTCTTTTATACTTATTTTTCTTGTAGCTTCACAACACGAATGCCGGAGAAAAAATAAAACCACCAACATTCACCAAGTTCAATAGCAAAGGCTTCCAAAACACTGAAAATTTAAGCACTTTAGAAAACGTTGTTTACATAGCCTATGTATTTATTTCCACCATATATAATAATTTTTTTCACTCTTAAAAGTTACCACCTGAAGCCACAATAAAATATATTTATTATTCTTGACATAAAGAACATACTTTAGCGTGAACAACACACAGCTGTGGTATTTTTTATTATTAAATATTTTAGAATAGCATTATTAAAAACTATAATGGTTGGAAACTCAGTTTTTATGTCATTTTCGAATTTGCTTCTTAAATATCCAAAGCAACCCAGACCTTGTGAAAGTGTGGATGCTAAACATATATTTGCTCTGGGCAGAACTGTCGAGTAGTATTGAGATAGGGAACGAATTATATGATGTTCATATTAACTCCCAGTCAACTTACACCTTATAAAATTGCTCATGGTGGTTACCAACAGCCAATACATACACGACCGCACACAAAATCATGGTGCAGTTTACACACATGTTCCTCCTGCGCAATACTAGGTGCTAGAACATGAATTTCCTATCAGCAGTACCAAAAGAGAACGAAAACTAAATTAGAAGAATTAATAATTTTACAAGTTGATAGTCTTGATAATTTAAGATGTTTCTATTTCGTTCGATGAGGACAGAGATTTAGAACTGAAGATAATAAAATTTCGGTATACATGTTAAACTACGTATAGGACACTTAAAAATACCGAACTAGGGTAGAAACCATGTTGGAGTCAAAGTTTTGCATGTTCCCCTTCTTACTTATGATAGTGAGAATTGGGCATTTAACACCACAGAAAAACGGCACACAATCCGCAAAAATGGGATAGCTAACACATTTTAAGATGATTTCTAAAACAATCACATCCGTAATGCTTACATAAGGGATCAATTAACAATTTTCAAATTACAAGAAAACTGGTCTTCTTGAAGCAACTGAAGGAAAATAGAATAAATCAAACTAGAATAACAAAACTAGTACTGCAGTAAACACCTACGGGAAGACACTGTTGGAAGACTGAGATTACGGTGGGAAGACAGAATAAAAATAAGTATGCTCCGACACAGGCTATCACAGAAGAACAACCAGTATTTGGGCAACCTATACTTTTGGAAGTGCAGATTATCTATGATTTGCTAAATATGTTTTGCAGGCTTTCGCGGTCATTGTTGGTATAAATATCTTGTGTTGATAACTCAACCCTGAAGACGCCTGCTGCAACGTAAGGCGTTCCGGAACGTTGGTATCCTCTACCACTAAAACGCTGTTCAACCTGGGAAGCCATTTAATACAATTATTCCGTGTTTAATGAATCTCGACTTGGACTTATATTGAGGAATGCGACTTAGCTGGAGATGTGATGCCTTGACGATCAGGCGAGCAGCATCTGTGAGGCAAGGAAGACCACCTGAACGAGCACATGCTGTGCGCCTCTTCCCAAGAAGGAAGGACAACAGGCGTTGCCGCTTACCCCACGCAGAGCCACGCCGGCGGCCTAGGAACCTGTTGCACGTCCCACCTGCAGCACCGTGGAAGACCTCGCCCCGCGCAAACGTCCTCGAACCACCTGGGTGACCTTTACTATCTGTGAGTCGGCGTGCAACGCGTACACCCAGTGACGACCGCGCTGGGCAGATTATGCGACTTGGAAGCCGAGTGGTGTATTTAAGACATGGAGAAATGTTTTTCCTCTTTTAACCTAAAATACATAAAACCCAAACAAAAAAAAAACAACCTCCATGTCCTGGAAAAGAGCATTCTGCTTCCTACTCGCATGCGACTGAAAACTCTAGCATAGGCGCCCAGGGGCAAATCCTCGAGCACGCTGACTTCACGCGATTAAAAACTAATTCTATAACACGCGACCGTAACACATCGAACAACTAAGCAGGCTGCAAACAAGGTTTGGCGATTAGAAAAGCCTCGCAGCAATATTTGCACACGGGATGCAGCTACATCTCCCCAGCACTACAAATAACATTTAAAAATTTAAACTTCCTAAATTCGATTGGTGTAGAATGAGTAGAACAAGATGATACGCGCTGCCTACAAAAATAACGGTTGATATATGCACGGGACGATGAACACATGTTAAACTGAGCGGGTTATTACATTTGCCTGTATGAATCCCAGGTTCTACTTATGTGCGGATAATAGAGTATAATATACTCGTACCGAGAACCAGAAACTGCAAATGAAGTATTCAGTTCTTCCTGGCACGTACAGACATAATTAGATTAAACTAATGATTTAACTCAACTCTTCTACTAAACTTTTAGATAAAATGGGGAGAAATATATTATTAAAAACTACTTTCCTATGAATAAATTTAAATTTAACTAACAAAAGACTAGATAATTCACGAAACATTTGTTAAAGGATACTAACTACAACATGAGAAACTTTGTTAAGTTGTACTGTACTCAATTCCTAAAATTCAATTTTTTAAATGACATTTCATAAAAGTGCGAGTATTTGCTTTGATCATTTATTTAGCAGTATTAAATAAATTTTACGTAGAATATTTTCTAGAGGTGTTACTTTAAAACGCGTGCACTTTTTAACATGTATCATAAAAAAACTTATGTAGCTACCAGTTGATACTATGGACAGAAATGTTCAAGTTACTCTTCACTGTGTCAGCCAAGCAATCAAAAACCGTACAGAATTTCGTCAATGTCACAGCACTTCAACTATGTAGGCCTACTTAACGTGTCTAATTCAATGAAAGAACGGAACATAATTTACAGGTAGATTAGATTTTTAACCACCTAAGTGTGGATTCAATGTTACCACTATGTAAATTGAAGGAACTTATTACGTTTATTTTCTGCCAATATCAACCTCTCTCCTTACTTAAATACGTATCTTACAAATCCACACTTTATACTGAAGCTATTCATAGTTCTGGCAGCAAACCACATATCCAATGTTAACTTTCTCAATTCTAAAGTGAACTCGATAAATGTTATTTTACACTATATAATAGCAACACTGAGGAAACGTGATAGGTACATGAACTTAAGGGGTCTCCTACGTCTGCTTGAAATGTATTTAGGTTAAGGATGTTCAAGTGGGGAAAAATCTTGGTTTTGTATACGTTACTTGGGAGTATATTTTCCTCTTGCATAAAAATAGTTCAGCTAGTTTTCCCATAATGGCATTTTAAAGTCAAAATTTGCATTTTTTTTTTTTACTTCAAACACGCCGCGAAAACTAATTAACATAATACAATGAAATAATTCACATTGAAACTACTTGTCACAGGCTATGGCATGAAGTACATCAAAAATTCATTACAGAAACAAATTTTGTACTAAAAAAAATTCTAAAATTTGGAATTTTTTGCTACTTTTTAATTTTTTTTTTTCAAAAACAAAAATATATTTTTAACAGGTTTTTATATACTAGCCGTAACTCGTGACATGTAGTTTCAACGTGAACTATTTCAATTTGTTAATTGGGTTTTTGCGGTGTGTATGAAGAAAAAACATGAAAATTTTTACTTAGAAATGCTATTACAGACAAACTGGTTGAGCTATTTTTTTATGTAAAACTGAGAAAATACTAAGTAACGTCTACAAAATTAACACAATTTCATTAAAATACAATTTTTTTTCTCCACCTGAATAACTTGAATCAAAACGTGTTTAGAGGGTATAATTTTGTATACCTACAAAAAGAACACAGTTCAATCTACGTCACCAACGTGTTTAATAATTTAGCACGCTTGATAGAAACAAGTTTATTGGGACCCCCCAAAAAAAGTTAAAATAGAAACCTTTCCAGACTGCATAATACGGGAAAATAACCTTATGTTGATCTTAACCACAAAATATGTTGTCACCGTTTAAAGCTCCATATGAAAAGAACAATACCTCATCATTGCACGGGCGTTGTGTGGCTTGCGTTACGACTTTCTACCGTACCGGCGTACATAATCCCGTAAGTAACGTGCGTTAACCTTCATGCCACGTCATTAACAGATGTAAGGAGCCATCACAAGGCACTGGGCGTTACGTCAACTTTGAATGTTGACACACACGGTCAATATTGATAACAGTTTGGAACATCGATCGAAGGTCGTCGTTCACACTCGCTCAACAAAGTTAACACACAAAGAGGAAAAGGTGGTGAAGCCATTCACTGAAATATTAACAGTAAACAATTCATCCTCGCGTGGCAGAAATAAGTACACGAGATAAATATTTTGTTCGACTGAACTTCAAAAAACCTATCGGCTAACAAAACATACTGCGCGACAATAGTGTATGAACTACTAAAAATAACTGAACTTTTCCTATGAGAACGTGAATCGGTAAAGTAATGCACGTGAACTACTACACGAACGAATGACATGCCAAGCTCGAAGCTACAAATTACGCAACAAGGATTACACAATTATATCGGGATTCATAAACCAACATTTATAGCAGAGACACGGCCAGATGAATGTCCACGTATAACATTAATAGGAGTATCCTGACGTACAGAAGGATTATCTATGTCTACGGACATTTTGACCCACCGGGATTTTCGAGCGGGCGAGGAATAAGAGTCCATGTAACCTATTTTTTATTTTTTATTTTTTTTCGAATTTTTTTTCAGAGTCAAGATTTGGCAAGATTTATTCGAAAATATTACAATAGGGACTTATATAATTACCGAACCATTCATTACGCTTATGGTCTACGATACATTTAAGCTTGATTATGGAGTTATAAAGAAAAATAAAAAATTTAAGATAATTATTTATACCGTACAATATAAACTGTAAACCAATAATACCAAGTTAGTCAAATATCACGCACCTAATCGTAAAGTATGTTTCTATCAAGATACACAGCCGGTAATTTGGCATACACATACGTACTTACTATACGAAAATGAGTAATTTCAGAACAAGTGACAGCTTCCATAGGTTGACAATCGCTCGCTAAGTACTTGCCCTGTCTATACGTACAGGCCGTTGTGCAGTCCTCCCCATCAGTGATTGACTGAACGTGACTTAATATGTGTATATGCCGAAAGTAATTTTTCACGTTTGAGGCACGGAAACAGGGGACCGATAAGGCCAGATTGCCATGGTCGACGGAAGCCGCCAACGCCTCTACAACGGTGCGCCAAACTCGAGTGCAGTGTTCTCATGATCGTATTTATTCTATGGGACTAACAATTACATTATGGTCAGTTAAGTAGTACATTGCAGGGTTCCAGTTTCGTGTCTCACGACGCAGGTGGTGTTTTAAAAATTATATCTTGTTACGCGTAACTGACGGTACCTACTGGTGCGTTTTAGATGTTTGATGACATGTTAAGTCGTCTTTTTGGTTCTAAAATGAACTCCACACGTCCATTCTACAGTCATTTTTTGTGAATTTTGTCATGCAGTAAGACTGACAAAATAATGCTAAGGTGGCCGCCTGGCCTGGGTTAACGTATTTTGTACGTTCGAGGTATTTAAGTGCGGAAGCAGTAAGGACGACACAGCACACGAATCACGCCTCCCTCTGGTCTCTAGGCACAAGTCACTGAACTGGTGTGAAGTATTCTCGTCGACAACTCGCCTCCGAGACACGCAGGGATGACCCTATCATTGTGTGACGTAATATTAGCTACACATGTGTATTGTGCATACCTATTCCCTTTACAAGATTCTGCGTCAAGACTCTCATATCTAAAAAGGATGACAAATACACCAATTTTCGCAATTTTGGCAGCGTTAAAAGGAACTTTGAGATGCATGCAGAACCTGAAATTGGTATACACGTGTGTAAAGTTTTTTGAATGATAATCCTAAAAAGGTTTTATGGCCCGAATGCCAGAGCTCCCTCCATCCGCCCGTGCTGCATGCACCCTTACTTGCAGAAGTAATGCAGCAACCAGCATACAGTGGCTTCATTCTTCGCCTCGCCTCTTCTTTCTTGCTTTAATTTATATTACTATGCTTTCTGCCTATGTTCTTATAAAACCCGCCCCTCCTCCCCTTTTTACGTTTATAAATGTCTCTGACTCAAGTAACCTCTTGAGCCTTTACCCGAGACGTTCCTTATGGGTCACAGTAGTGTTCGTCATTGTGCAAGGCAGACTTACGATCAAACTCTTCTAGCCTCCTGCCGATCTTGTTGGCATATTTATTATAGATAGTGTAGAGTTTCCTTATGGGCGCGGTCTACCACAATATTCTTCATCATTATTTTGATTTGTATTTGTACCAGATATTTTTTCTGGTTTTAGACACAAAAAAGTGACTAAATATTGCTCTTATGAATTTTTTTTATCTCTCATAGTTTTCGCGTAAAGGCTTGTTAAAGTCATATTTTTCATGTTTCCGTTTTAACGACCACACTAAAACCAACTGATATACCAAACTCAAAAAAATTACAGTGGATAAAGACATTGCAGGCTACAATGACATGCTCTTAAAATTAAAGAATAAACATTATTTGTATTTTTAAAAAAATTACTTAACTTTTTAAATTTTTATTTTCAGTTTCAGCAATTTTTTTAAAATTCAAATAATTTTTATTCTTAAATTTTATGAGCATGTCATTGTAGCCTGCAATGTCTTTATCCACTGTGATTTTTTTGAGTTTGGTATATCAGTTGGTTTTAGTGTAGTCGTTAAAACGGAAACATGTAAAAATATGACTTTAACAAGCCATTACGCGAAAACTATGAGGGATAAAAAAATTTTCACAAGAGCCAAATTTAGTCACATTTTGTGTCTAAAATAAGAAAAAAAAATATCTGGTACAAATAAAAAATAAAAAATGGTGACGAAAATTGTGGTAGACTGCGCCATTATGCAGTTTAATAATCTTGTACCGACCCAAGCTCTGCACACCGCTCGCCGGCAACATTCAAAGTAATTTCCCAAGTAACTCTCAACATTAAAAGTTACACGAAACAACCGTTGAACATAATTATTTTTAAAAAAAATTGTATTTAACCACTCTATAAAGGGGCCCCGAAGTCATTTTTTTAATAAGCGTGCTGCATTTTTTATGTTACAATTTAAGTGTGCGTTCAATTTCATAGATCAATCCCACCATTCGTCTCTGGTGATTTCGGAAAATCGCTACAGGAAGAACATTGTGTTTTCTTTTGCGGGAGAGTGCTTATGTGTTCGTAATCTTCAGGGTATCTAAAAAAAAAAAAGGCCTCTAACGATAGAAAGCGTACCAAAGTGAACAAAAAAACTCGGTTGTGGTATTATGTACATTTCTAAGATGAGTAGCCTCATCCCTCTCAAATGCGAAAGTGTGTGTGTTCATTTGTTCTTTCACGGAGCAATGGAACGGTATATTTTTTGCAGACAAGAGTTTATGGGCTGGAGAGAGACACAGGTTACTTTTTATTCCAGAAAAAAACACAGTTTTGGAAAGGGATAGCAACAATAAAAAAGTAGAGGAACAGAACTGGGTACCAAAAATTAAGTGAAAAACTTTGGTGAGCCCGCGAAGGTTTCTGCCAAAAATAATTTAGTGGTACAATTTTATTTTTCAAATTCGAGACGGTCTCTTACGACCGTTATCACGTTTTAACCAATAACAGGTTTCAAAACTTTGTTGCAGAAATACTATCGCATTAAATTGAAAACCCTGCGAAGGAATTCACGGGTACCAGATGTTACCACAAACTGTGTAATGTGTTTATTACATAGTTTATATTTTCTTTAATACATAATTTGTTTACACTGTTTATGTTTACTGTTACTGCACAGTTTGCACAGATGATAGATGCTCTACTGTCCAAAACTCCATGATTTGTTTAGAATCATGCGAACAAAGACACGGGTAAAAGCTAATCTAATATTATTTATTATATGTAAATAATATTTCTTCCTCTCGCCAGGACTCTGCAGCGAGTACAACAGCTACCATGTAAGGGAAAGGAGGGAAAAAAAAGGGGGGGGGGCGACAGAGTTGAGTGAGAGGATGTGGAATCGCACACGTGTTATCTGCGGTGGTCACCTCCGGCCGGCTATATCTGTCGTCGCTACCAGACCGTCGTCCGCTTTTCCGCGCGTTTCCTGGCGAGCGACATTGTTATCGTCGTCAACTTGCAGAGCAAAAGTTTCTCCACATAGCCACAAGTGCCAATTCTCCTGTCCTACTAACGTCAAACTTGCCAGGACGTTGCATAAAAGCTGGACGCCTCGCGCACACAAACACGCCATTCACCCGGCAGTAACCTTAACTTCCAAGCAATGGACAAATTCATTTCGTGTGACTTGTGCTCGATCTGCTACAACGAAGTTAGTTAAAATACACTACTTATGAAAACAAGTATTATTACACGACGTTAAGTTAAACTTTCTTACAGGACATTCATACTTAACTTTCGAAGAGTACATAAACTTACACATTGCGTTTGTTGTACGATGTTTATTTGAGTTAGTATCCAAATATTTTAATTAACTTAAACCAAACAATGACAGTGCGTTAAAACGTATGTAATGTAACTTCGCTGTTAACGATACATGCTAACGAGGTGCGTAAATACATTTTTGGAACGCGGCTAGAAACTCACGCCGTGCTGCCTACGTACATCAACACTGTAAAACATCTGTCAATTTGCACACTAACGTAAGAAAGTAGATATGGTAAAACCGTTTCCCCATTTTTATACATTTTAGGAAGCAGTTAAATGTATACTGATGTTACCTCTATTATGCAGTAACAACGCTCAACTTTTCTCTATCAACAAGCTGACGTAAGTGTCCCATACTGAGTAAGGATTAAAAACTTACATTATTTTAGGTAGTTTTTTACAGTGTAAATAAATCGTAGGCGGCTTTTTTTGTTCGGAACTCAAGGAAGTCTAATAGATGAACATATACGGAACATTCTGTGGACAACTTATTCAGTGTAGTTGTAAAATCATCATCCAAAGCATAAACATATACCTAGTGATTAGGGCCCTGTAGTTTTCGCGAAAAGATTTTTGCCCCACTTTGTTTCAGGGTCTTACGTGCGCACCTGCAGCTCAACTTCATGATTGATGGCAGAGTGTTTTTGGGCAGAGTTATTATTAATTTGACTGTGACAACACGTTTGTGACTTGCGGGTTTAACCTCCAGACACTGTATGTTAAGGCATCCAATCACTGACCACATAGCAGAGATGCAGGTGCGCACGTAAGGCACTGAAACAAAGTGCTGCAAAAATATTTTCGCGAAAACTACCTGGCCCTACTAATGATGTGTTCCAGGCGAAGTGGCAAAATTCCATTTTGTAACCCTATCCTAACGAAATTTTTTTCATGAGCTATGTATGCACAGTATTGAGCCGCCCTTCATATCCAAAGCCTCAAATTTTAATACTTCTAAAAGTGGACACAGATATCCTAGAGACTTTTATAAGTGGACACAGATATCCTAGAGACTTTTATAAGTGGACACAGATATCCTAGAGACTTTTATAAGTGGACACAGATATCCTAGAGACTTTTATAAGTGGACACAGATATCCTAGAGACTTTTATAAGTGGACACAGATATCCTAGAGACTTTTATAAGTGGACACAGA